>PVKN010030425.1:0-12736 GCA_004027915.1 Capromys pilorides
ATTTTAAAAATAATTTTATTCACCGAGTACCTCGTTTGCCTCTGAATATCTACAACCTTTGCACTATCCTTTGATTATCTTATCAAAATGCTCCTTACTCCTTAAACATTCTGTAGGTATTTGTTGAATTGCATAGAGTATATAATACAAATGTTAAAACTATACTTCAGATAGCTTACTGTGCACGAAGTAATTGATCAGCTGAAATTTTCTTCCATTGATGTGCTCAGTGCTTTGGCAAAATTATCTGAATCATTGTGAGATGCAGATATCATTGTAAATGATATCTACAGCCTTTGATCATGAGCAAATCTTCAACATAAAACATGTAGGTATAATTTTAAAAATTTCAGAAAATTTTAAAGCAAAATAAATGTTGAAGGTAGAATAAAGGGAAGAAATGTGAAAATAGAGCAAAAGTGTTAGTAAAAGAGATTTAAAGGAGTTTTAAAAAATATACTTATAAAGTAAAAATTTTGCTTTTTACTCCTAAATCTGAAAAATAAACGTATTACTTTCTGCAACTACTGAGACTGTTCCCTTAATCCTTAGCCTGATATCTCGTATAATAAAGACCAATAGCAACGTTAGGCAGTAGCCTACAGAGATAAACTTTCCTATATTTTTCTTTGCCTCGTGAAGTAGCATTATTATTTTCAGTTAGATGAGCAACAATTAAGATCTTTGATGATCGAAAGGTAATCACCTTTACTCACCTTAGACTCCCAAGAACCTATGGGTGGGTCCTTAACTCACACTCTGAGCAAAAAGTTACTGCTCCAGGGCACCATTGCCACTCGTATGCCCTTTGGCTGTTCCACAGTTGCGCATTAAAAGAAGAGATTTGCATTCTCTTTACTATTCCTGATCAGGAAGCACCTGCACAGATATTGCTCTATCTGGATGATGGCAGGTGCCAAGGACAGCTGCCTGATCCCTAGGGGACACTTCCTACTGGCCCAGGGAATGATAAGCCCATGATTATGGCAGGATGGAAAGAAAGGGAAACTGAGAAAGATGGCCTGCTATTGAATAAGGCACTGCCAGTCCCAGCCAGTTTTCTTCCTGATATAGACTGTGCAACTCTAAAGGCAGGAAGTAAGAAAATCAGTTTTTATTTCTTATGTACATAGATCAGTATGTTATGTACTACGTTGGAAAATGTTTTCCAGAGCATTGCTTGGCTTATGGACAGGGGTGGTAGTCATTAAACACCATAATTTCTTGTGTACTTTTTGCTCTGGATATTATTAGTTATTCAAAAGGGTAATTTGTTGGGGAAAGTAGAAAAGTGAAGGCTTTCTTTTGAGCGCAAAGGATGCTATTCAGTATGATCGCTCGTTGTTTTGCTTTAGGTTGGAAGATAGGGAAGAGATCAAGGCGCAGGGTGCTTCCTCTATCTCTGCTTCACTGCAGCTCTACACGCAGGCCTACTTGGGGAGCTTATGCCACTTCCAAAGTCTATAGCTAAGAGAATGTGATTGAAAACTTACACAAACTATGAATTTGTACTTTTGGGAGTGATGGAGCCCTTTGGTGGAGCCAAACACTGAACACAGCTACAAGGCACTTTAGCATTTTATGTTTCCATATTTTATTTTGCCTTATTTTAAAAGAAAAACAATAAAAACAGTGATAGAGTTCCAAAACAAAATAAGAGGAAATTAATGATGGTTATTGTATTGTATATTATTATCAAAGTAGTTGCTCAGATTATAAGATCTAGGTATACAAAATTGATCAAACAATATAAACACAAACCATTCCTTTCAGTAAACTAATAGAAATAAGTAGTATAATAGTAGTGTAACGATCTTAACTGATATATCTATATATCTATATCTATCTATTTATATGTCTGTCTTTATATATCTGGCAATTGAACTTAGGACTTTGAGCTTGCCAGGAAGGTGCTATGCCGCTGAATTATGTCCCCAGCCTCCTGTTTCTACATTTTAAATAATGTACTATTAATCAGAAAACAAAAGATGTAAAAACTTGACAAATTTCCTTTATGACTAGTGCTAAAACATTCCCCATGGCCAGTGCGCTTATTAAATTGACCTCGTTACTTGACTAGGAAGCTTACTTTTCACAAGTTTTTCATATATTCAGTCCATCTGTGACATAAAAATGCTTTTCAAAATGCAAATCCCAATGGCAAAGATACTATGCAGTTTTCCCCAGTACTTGGTGATGTTATACATACTTTTTTGTTTATAGAACGTTCTCATGCATTGCATTAGAGATGTATCTTTTAGAATTTTATATAAAAAGTAATAAGGTGAATTACAGAAACCACTGACACATTCACAAATTGGCCTCTGTATATTGCAGAAAGGAAGAATATTCAGCAGAAAGGAGGGCATTGAACCCTCCAGTACACTGTCTCATAAATCTCCAAGGATTTACAAGCCTTGCTACCTCTGACAAAACGTAATTTGTCAAATTTCAACATAGTTGTTCCTTCCTAAATTCTGCCCCTTGTGAATTTTTTCTTCTACGTAAAAAGTAATGCACTATATATGTATATTCCACAGAACCAAGAAGTACAGACAGGCAAACAAAAAGGCTAGTATAGCTATATATATATATATATATATATATATATATATATATATATATATGCCTAGCTTTCTCAAGGATGGTTCATGTCCTGTGCACATGGATCTGTAATCTGTATCAAACACCTGGATCCCTGTGCTTCTGAATTTCTGTTCAGAGCTAGGACTGCCTGGCCTTTACAGCTCTTCCCTCCCTAAGGTGGACTTGGAGGCTTCCTTCCCAAGCTGCAAGAGTCCTGTTTTGACAACTCCTGCTTTTTTCATCCACAGGTCGGTTTCTTCTGTGACAGCCTCTCTGGTTCCTGCTCAGGCTTGAACCTGATTTTCTCCTTTGTTTTCTCCTGTCCTTTCCTTGTACTTCTCCTTTCTCCTCTAAACAGCCTAGATGCTACACTGAAGGTATTTCTCTAGTCTTAGCTGTTATAGAAGGTGACAACTGGTTAACTGTAAGGGGTAATGTCTCCTGCTTTTATTAAGATAATAAATGAGCAGGGCTCAAGCACTGCTATTGACCCAAATGCCTTCCCAATGGCTACAAACTCTCCTTCATCCACCCTTATGCGGAAATTCTGTTATTAAAACACAATAAATATTAGACAGAAATCTATTGCTATATAGGAGCTGTGTGATTTGGCTGCACTCCTACATTACCACCCACATAGAACAGAGATATCAATTTGCTTACCAAATAGCCCAGGCTGCCTATTTCCATAAGTATATGAAACTAGAGAGAGGTTAAAACATAAGGGAGGTGAAAAAAGCCTGGCAGAAATCAATATAATATTTCTTATGAGGAAGGCAGCAACCATTATGGAACCTATTCTGTATATAAAAGGTAAGTGCTGAATTAATATGACTTGTAATATTTAGGATTCACATGAAAACAAAAACAAGAAGTTCAACTTTGCAGTTCTATTTGGCACATCTGACTTTGAGCCTACAGTGTGTCAGATACTAAACAGCTGGTTCCATGGCCTTCAGTGACATCAAGCAAGGTTGAGAGACAAGATTCAGACCTAATCAAAGCTGTGTAAGGTTGCCTTGAAGTGGTTGCCTCAGAAAGTTGGAAGGAGACTACCTGGATGCCATGTGAGCAGTGTCACATTGCCAAGTCCTTTCCGTAAGAATTTTCAGTTTCCTAATGTGTAAAGTGAGAGGTTACAGTTCTTTCACTTTTACATGGCATTTTGAAAACAATTTTTATATGGATTAAATGAAAAAAGTTCATGTGAAAATACATGGCACCAACTCAGGATTAAAAAAGAAAAAGTTGAAAGAAAAAACTCAAATTCTCCAATGGTGCTCATTCACTTGATCATGAAACCTGTGAGGAAAGAAAAGCTATTTTGTCTTTAAAGTAATCAAGGAAGCTTATTGTGGGAGAGGGGACATTAAAATTGGATATCGCAGAATGCAAATGACTTTAGTAATAAAAATTCTACCCAATATTTAAATGGGGTTCACCATATGTGGGACAATATGTAGAGCTTCAAACACATGTTAATTTGTTTACTGGTCACAGTTGCCCTATGGGACAGTTTAGGACACCCTCCACTAAAGGGTATACCACAATACCCTATGTAATACAGCATGTCTTTGTACAGTCATATTTTGGGATAGTTGGTGATACTCTCACTCCACGGGGCAGGTTGTGACACAGTCACATTATACAGTAGCTTGCAACTATATTTCCCACTTATATATGATGAAACTGCAATGATAAATAAACTGTTTGGGTCCCACTGCTAGTGTAGTGTAGCTGGGTTTCAAATCCCATGGTCTAACTCCACAGCCCACTTTCTTCGTATGAAACCGGTGTTAGAGAAGACCAAGTCCACCAAAGCACACCATTCTAAACCAAAGAAGACATAAATCTCAATATGGAAGGCCATGGGATGCCAAGGCTGGCAGGAAGCCTACAGATTGTCTCATAGGTGCAACACTGAGCCCCAACAGTGTAAGGGACTTGGTCGAGATGGTGAAGCAGTGACTTGAGACACACCCCAGAGAGCCAGATTCTGGTGACTTTCTGGATTCAATGTCCATGGCAGTACGTGGAATAAAAGAGATCTTCTCAGATAAGAACACCATTTCCTTTATAAGATGTTCCTGTCTTAGGAGCAAGGCATAAATTTAGATCATACGAGATTGGTGCAAGGAATTTGCTAATAGAACTGTCAGGAAGATGCCACCTGTGCCTAATCTTCCAGAAGAAACCAACAAAGTAGTGTCAAATAGCAAAATTCTGGGTGAGGGTATAGCTTTGTGGTAGTGTACTTATCTAGTACATGTAAGACCATGGTTTCCATGCCGCACACCACACACACAGGGAAACGTACACACAAACAGCTGAATTCTAGCCTACTTTTTAACAGTCAGTCAGAACATGCATCCTCAAATACTGCTATAAATTTTAAGTGGACAGAAGGCAGGATAGCAAGAGGGAAATGTATATACAGTTAAATGAGACCCTCAATTAAAAAGTCTATTCTCTGACTAGCTCAAAATAGTGCCTTTAAAATTTTACGCTTTAGAACTGAGAGATGACTGCAATAGTTTCTTGCACCTTTACCTGTTTGATTATCCTCTTTTATTTAACATATCATTTAGCTAAAGATTTTTGTTGGAGCGAAGGTGATAAAATAAAGCATATGCTAAGAGGGCAGTAGATGGGGTGGATGCGGAGGAGGAGGATGTTCCAGGATCGGACTGGGTGGTGTGGGAAAAGGAAACTGAAGGGGCCTGTGACAAATTTAATCTTCAAATATTTGCCTAGGGACAGGCCTACGTAGCTTCCTGTTTAATAACTGACAAAATACAATGCTAAGTTTAAACAGGTTCAAAAAATCTTAACTGAGAATCAGGTAAAGTGGCTTAAAAAGTCTTAGGATGCTTGCCAAAGACAAATACCAGAGCCACAGGATGTAGTAAAGCATTATTTCCCATGGCTGTTCCACAGAACAGAGATGGTACAGTTGATTTGGCATGACATGGGTGAACACGTGCTAGGACTCATGCTCTCAAATCTTCAGTACTTTGGAACACCACACCTTAATTGCTCCAAAAGGAATTTATAAAAACCTGTTATTTTAAGAAGATCATTTTCTCACAAAGAACACAGAATTCTGATGCTGTTCATGTTGAAGCTAAAATTTGCATTGAGATTATTCTTTAGAGCCTTCTAGAGCTTTTCTAAACTCTATTTGTTTCAGCAATTTCTTTCCTTCTGCTCCCTCCTCTCTGCCTATACCACTCTCTCTAGGCACCTTCCTTCCTTCCTTTCTTTCTTTCTTTCTTTCTTTCTTTCTTTCTTTCTTTTCTTTCTTTCTGTATTTAGTACAGGATCTACAGTTTCTCACTACACAGATCAGACTCATAGTGATCCTCCTGCTTTTTTCAGCCTCACAAGTGCTAGGATTACAGGCACACACCACCATGCCCACTGGAATCAAAACCCCAGCCCCTGCATCTGCCTAAGCAGGCTCTTTAATCCACTGAGCTATCTGGCCAGCCCTTCTGGGCACATTTCTTAGGAAAACAAAACATGATACCTAGGAGCTAACATAATGAATCACTTTCCCAAGTAACACTGCTTAGGTGATGTGGGTTGGTGGTGAAAACAGCAAGTTTGGGTAGGTTCAAATCCCTGATCTGTCTCTAAGCAACACGGCAGGTTACTTAACTGTGCTAAACCTCAGCTTCCCCATCTGTAAAGGAGTAGAGCAGTAGCCACCTTTAAGGGTTATGAAGAGTCAAGAGAAAGTGACAGCACAATGCTCAGCACCCTCGTAGATGTTTTGGAAATATGTCATTGTCCTCATCATTCCCTATGCAAAGGTTAAAAATAGACCATAGAAAAGTTTAAAAACTGAAGATAATGAAAAGATCCCCAGGGGTCAAATTTCACTTCTTATCTCTCTGCCTGCAGCTGCTAGGCAAAGGTGGTAACAGGCCTCAGGAAGAACTCCTTGCCCTGCTCAAGGCAGATGCACTTGCATTAGATATTTTTTACCCACCCTCCATCCTGGATTAGCTAGCTTAAAAATCAGGTGGAACCAGCCTCTCCTTGGCAGTGTATTCATAACATCGTATTTCTCTGATGCCTTTGTGGATGTTACACAAAGTGTAGCAAATGGGCTGGAAGCATTGATAACACCTAGGAGGCCATTAGAAATGCAGACATCAGGTCCTACCCCAGACCTAGAAACCTGAATCTGCATCTTAGAGAGATCTTCAGGTGATTTATGCACACACAAGAAGCCCTGGTCTTGACCTCAATATGTTTTTTTTTTAAAAAAAATCTTTTATTTATTTATTTAGTACAGGTTCTTGCTATGCAGCTCAGACTCATAGCAATTCTCCTATGTTAACCTCCCCAGTGTTGGGATTACAGCGTGCACCTCCCCAGTGGCTGGCTCGGCACCTGGGGCTGGCACTGCATGTGGCAGCAGGGATCGAACCCAGATCCTTGCACTTACCAGGCAGGCACTTACAGCACTAAGCTATTTCCCCATCCCCCACAGCCCACAATATGTTCGAACTATCTAAATGCAATGAAATAGTCATGATCCACAAGAACTTTCAAACTACTGGCTGTGTGTCCAACTCTATGGTATACGTCCCTCTCATCTATTCATTTCTGTCTGCAATACTTCCAGGTCTGATTTAGGAAACTGCAGAAACCTAAGAACAAATATTTGCAGCTGAAATAATGTTATAAAAATATAAATAAAAGAAGATTTATGTAAGGGTCCTTTGTCCATTTGGAAACAATTACAAAGCCTATATGACAAACCATGAAAGGGAGTTGACCAAAGAACAGTATGGAGAAAGTCAGCAGAGAAAACAGTTTGAGGGAGCTGTGCAGATTTCCTCAGGACTTACCAACTTGCCCCCCGCCTGCCCCAATGAGATTTTGAGCAAGACCTAAATTCACAGTGAAGTGGTATCAGTTTTATCTTCTGGTCCTGAAATTACCAAGGCCCTTTCCAAAGTCCGAGTGGGTGGGGAGAGTCTGACTAATTTAGTATCCATAATTTCATACGATTTTTCATGCAATCTGTTTCTCAAATTTTGTAAACTTCTGGCCCCACAACGCTGGATCTAAACCTGTTGTCCTGTAGGTTATGACACTGCACCGCCACCTGTCACATAAACGCACCATTTTGGCTTGTCCGTCCCTTGGGTCCACTGCCGCGACGATAGTCTGTCCACGTAAAAACACAGCCCCAGCTCTTCTCTTTCCAGCAGAGGTGAATTGTCTCACATTCTCCCGGCTGCCGTGTCAGAAATGGTTGCATTACTCAGTGCCCCCAAAACGTTTATTGTCCTGCAGGGCCTTACACAATTCCACAGGAAACCACGCTCAACACTTAGCCAACACTTGTTGAGCTGATTGAATGCAACAAAAATGGAGACAAAAGCATATTGCAAAAAGGTTCCAACTTTGATAACTATGGCTCCTGCTTTTCCCAGGCAGCTCTTGGGCATGTGTGATAACCTTGCCTTTGTTTATAGAGCTTTGTGCTGGGAAGGACAAGAAAATATCTCGGCAAAACCCAACTTCTGACGTTGACTTTTCTCACAGGAGCCAGAGCCAGGAAACCATTAGGTAATGCCAAAGTGCACAGCAACAAAGACTTCAACTCCACGTTTGGACAAAGTAAGGTCAGAGAATACACAGAGAAAGAACAGTTATATAACCACAAAGGAGCACACTGCACACTTTGAATGATTAGGAGACCAGAATGGAGAAGATTGGCTTTGTTAAACTGAAATGCACTATGATTACAGTGAAAATGTGTGATTGTCACTTTATAGCATTAAAACAACAAAGTCGTGTTTGGCTTTAGTCCTTTAGCCATTTTCTCTGGTTGCTCATGCGTAGTAAATCGCATGATATATTTTAGGCCCTGCTGTGGATAGCCAAGAAAATCGGTCATCCTCTTGACATACATGGACACACTATATTAACTTATGAAACACTGGATACTTATTTGTAGACATCAACGATACGATGAAATTAGGTTTACAGGGAAATGTGAAGCTACTGACTTTCAAAGAGGTATTCTTTTGAGTGGACACACGATTAATATACTTTCTATCCATTCAGTCAGTCAAGTCTTACTGAGAACCTCCCTTGTGGAGAAAATTCTGCTAGGGGCCAAATACCCAAGAGTAAACAAAATAGAGGCAGCTTGAAATTTCAGGAGCCATATGTCTAGTGGGGAAAACTCCACCAGTAACAGTTTAATTAGAGTAGTGTATGAAAAACAACTTGCAAATATTTTAAACATTTCGGAGTCAAACTAGGAACGTGGGGAAGGGCAAGCAGTTCTTCAGAAGTATTCAAAAGTGGATAGATTATACCTTGATGGCAAATAAAAGTCACTGATGAGTTCCAAATAGCTCTCTATCCTCTGAGAATAAAGCATGTACTGATGAACATATTGGGAATGAAGCAGAGTAACAGTAGCATAACAACCTGGTGCAGTAAATTAATTCCACTCTCCTAATTAACTTCCTTTCCCATATGGCAATTTGTATTTACTCCACTGCTTTTATGGTAATGGTAGAAGATCCATTTCAGAGTAAAAAATAAATTTAAGGGAGGTGATATAAATGTGGAAACACCTGGGTACAATCTTTTAGAATTTCCATCCCTTGTTGGGGCTTAAAATGTTCAAAGGCACTGGGAGGAGTGGTTTCCTCTAAGTCAAAATGTCACAGATTTATTTATTTGTTCTATTCATTCATTTCCTCTGCTACTTCTTCTGAACCTTTATTTGGCTCTGTATTTTCCATATTTTTAATTAGACCCCAACTTCTGACATTTTGCTATTTCAACTAGATGATTTAATGCACTCGAATTGTAGTCTGGATTGTCACCTTCGACCAGCAAGACTCTTAGGAATTTGCTCTCAAGTTTGTTCATGCAAACCTCAAGCCGGCAACATACAAAGGCACACAGCATGGGACAATTTCACTTTATGATATGAACCAGTTTGCTCACTTTTGCTTACATTTTTATGAAAGAACCTGGTAGGATACACTTTATGAGAAAGAGCAACACATTGGAGGAGACAGGGAGACACAGAGACAATGCTAACTGGCCTGTGGTTGATTTCTCCTTTTTCTCACTTTAAGAAACTAGTTTAGCTCATGGCTTTAAACAACACCTATCTATTTATGGTTTCAAATTTCATCCGAGACCCCTCTGGATTCCAGACTTGTCTTCCCCTATCAATTTGTGCATCTGTACTTGAAGTGTATAATAGATAAGCTATGTTGAACATGGCCAAAGCTGAGCTTATGAATCCCTCCAACTAGCTGTTCTTATGTTACCACCCTCTCATCTAATGGCATCTCTTCCTTTCCAGTTGTTCCAGGCAGAGAAAGTGAAATCACCTTTGGGTTTTACCCTCCTCTCACACTCAACATTCAACCCTTCATGATACAGGGTTGGCTATTTTGTCTAAACGTGACCCAAGTTTGGCCGCTTTTCAATAGTTCTACGGTCAGCTCTCAGGCTCGGTTACCATCATCCCTTACTTGAAAAACTGCAGTGGTCTCTTGATTATTCTCTCTCATTCTAATCTCCACCTCCCGCAGTCTATCCTCCCACTGGGGAGCCACAGGGAGTCCTTTAGTGTAACTCAGACTTTAGTACTTCTTCTGTATAAATTCTCCAGTAGCCGTCTCCCCTTTCTGGTCTCCTGGCATTGTCTCTAATATCATCTCATGACTGCAACATTTAAAATTCATTTTTCCATTCTTAAAAATGATCTCTTTGCTACTCCTCCAGTATTTTGAGAACCATCCGCCCTAGGGCCTCTGCATGGGCAGTATCTTCTGCTTCATTTACAGTCACAGAGTTCTGCCTGGCTCAGTTACTCATGTCCAGGTTCTACTTCAAATAACCTCTAGCTAATGAGCCCCACACAGACCACTCTGCTTAATGCTACCACCTCACTCCATCCAGCAGGTCCAGCCTCCCTTATTCTTCTCAGTTTAATCTCTTTTCTATAGTACTTATCACCATATAACACCAAGTATCATTTACATATCTATTATCTTTACATCTGTCTCTCTTTATCAGAGAGCAAGCCCACAGGGGCTCTAATAGCGTCTCCTGTGGGTATGTTTTCACTGGGGGTGTCTCACCATCATTTCCTATGCATATCTCTTTTGCTGCTAAAATAACTTGCTTGGAAGTTGCAACCTGACGCAAATCATTTCCACTCCCTGGAATGAATGATTAATCCAGATCTCTTCCAGGGATGCTTGTTTATCAGACTCAGTGAGCTCAAAGGTGAAACTAGTAACCTTGTTTCTTTTCCAGGGAAATTCCTGAGTCAGGAGGTACAGATGTACATGAAGGTGTATTGTTTAATTGTGTTGTCACTCTTCTTGACACCAGTGAAGTCTTTAAAACACTTATGGGCATTTAATCAATTTTACTTTCAGTTTTTAGTGGGAGGAAACTGTAAATATTTTATTCTTATAAAGAAAATTTATTGGGATAGAACTTTATTTTTTAGTATATCATATCTGGCTGCTTTCATTCTCCAGAAGCAGAATTTTATAGTTATGACAGAGAATGTCTGCCTGCAACGTCTGAGATATATACTATTACCTTCACTGAATAAATTATCTGAGTCATGCTCTGAAAGAAGCACGCAGCATTGACCTAGTAGCTTGGGATTCAGTTCAGCAGTTCAACTCTACATGCATTCATTCAACTGTACTTGTATAGGTGCCAGAGGTGGAGGCAAAGAAAGTAATAGAAGTGGGATAGCTTTATGGGCTCCTTCCAGCTCTCATTCCCACTTTGATATAATTATTAGTCCTCAGAATTCTATGGTGAAAAGTTTCAACATATGGCAGACTTAAAAGAAGTTAAATCACCTGTGTGCCACCATCTAGAGTCTACGATTACCATTTTGCTGCAATTATTTTTCACGTATCTGTTCATTTTACCTCTTCCTCCTCCTCTTCCTCTTCTTTCCCCTTTCCTATTTTATATTTTTTGGAGGCAGAGTCTCACTGTGCTCTGTGGCCCCAGCTGACCTCAAACTCACAGTGACCTTTCTGCTTCAGGTCCCCAGTGCTGCGATTCCAGGCGTGTGCCTCCTACACCTGGCCATCCACCTTCTTGTTGTTGCTATTATTGTCATTGTTTATGCATTCAAAAATGTGCAAGTACATCTCATTTAATAAGCATCTCAGCAGACAACATTATTTACAGCTTACTTCATATTAGTTTTTATTTTGACTCCAAATACTGTGATTCCAAAGCTATGCTTCCTTTGGCCCAAAGACACAACTTTACAAAAGTTGAAAACTGAGAAAGGTTATCAGGGTAATTGAGGTAAGTGTCAGGGGAATCATCCGCCTAAATGTCTCTATTTCCCTCGTTCGAGAGATGAATCAGCCTTTCAAGGTCAAACTGTTTTGCTTGTGATAGATTCTAGGAAAGTTCTGCATTTCTAAAGAGAGGGTCATACACTGTCCTTTTCTGGGATGCTGCCAAACACCCATGGGAAAGACAGAGCAGAACAGTGCAGGGTTTTATGCAATGGTTAGTCACATGTGGCTTCTGGGTCAGAATCTTGGTTGATAGAACAGACCAAGTCTGTCCTGAGTGCTCTCACCCGGATGGAAATGGGAATCACATGGGCCCCTTTTACTGGATATATTTGTCTTCAACCACCCAACACATTAAAGACCTTTACAAGTAAGTGTTTACAAAAGAATCAGTCCCTGATGTGGGGCCAACTGCTTTCCTGGGTTCAGTGAGTCTGAGTGCCTAATATGGAATAATCCAGAGATATCTGTCATCTAATGAATAGCAGCTACACTGCCCTAGGAGGCACATTAAGAAAAATCTGTAAGAAGGAATTTTGAGTTGATAGATTAAAGAAGAAAAATGTGCAAATTATGAAATGTTGAAGATGTCCATTTATATAAAATGTATACATCCATTTATATATAAAGTCTTCCAGTTTATCATTTTTTATGGCTGAGTAATATTCCATTGTATAAAAATACCACATCTTTTTCAACCATTCCTCAAATGATGGGCATTTCGGTTGTTTCCAGGATTTGGCTATTACAAATTGGGCTGCTATAAACATAGGTGCACAGATATCACTATGGTATGATGTTTTCAG
>PVKN010030426.1:0-12731 GCA_004027915.1 Capromys pilorides
ACAGAGCAGCAAATACTGCTTGTGACAGAGGCTGCAGAATGAAGTTTCAAATAAAATCCAGAAGACAATGAAATGCATTACAATACAACACACATGCTACTAAAACAGAGCTCAGGCAATGAATCCAACTCAGAGTATACTACTGGCAAGAAGAAAGACCTCAAAGCTTTGCTTAAACCAAATGATAGGAGAACAGATAGATCCCCTAGGTCTCTGGAAAAGCCAATTCACACCGGAGGCTGCAAATGGAAGCTCAGTTTAGGATTTTGATAGAAAACACAGATGTGAACAACATTGAAGGTGATAGAAGGAGGGCTTGTAGACTTAAGAACAGGGATGTTTTCATCAGGTAACAAAAATAGATGTCTGGACATCACCACTGGAATAGTACCAGCTGCAGGGTATACGCCCACTGCAGAAATTAACCAGAGCATCACATGCAAGCACCCAGGGCCACCCACTGCTCCTAACTACCCACCTGGAGAATTAATCTAGCTCCAGAGATTTGAATAATAAGGAAGAACCCTTAAGCGAGATAAGAATTTATTTTGGGAAGATGCTTTTCCCTGCCTGTAGAGCTGATGCCTCATTAAGTGACAGGGACACTGGGTGGGGATCAGGAGCTCTGGGGGCATTATGCCAAGGTGACCCTGAAGAAGCAAACCTCCTGGCTTGCACCTGCTCAGAGGTTATAAAAGATGCTGAGCCTAAGAAAGACACTCAAGGTGAAAGCAAAGATTGGTCTGGAGGAGGCCAAGACTGATGACAGAATTCATGACTAGAGAGGTCAATTAATAAAAATAAAACCTCCCCTTTATAGAGTGTTTTGTTATTTCCAGTGCCATTTTTCACCCACTTATCTCATATACTTCTCAGAGCAATCTCGTGCAGCAGGAAGGTAGGGATTATTTATCTCCATCTTGTTCATGAAGAAACAAAATCTTTGGGGCAGCAAAGTGATTTGCTCAAGGTCACAAGGTCATCATGGATTTTTAAAGCTGGGAGGGGTCTCGGTCATGCAGGAATGACTAATGGGACAGTGATGCTTCAATTTTCAGTTTCACACCCACAGTAGACATGGGCAATCAATCACAGAACTCGCCTCAACAGAGCTTGGATCTAGCACAATGCTACAGCTAGCCATTGCTAGCTGATCAAGATGAAATCCATTTACCATCTCAAGTCTCTTCTAATCTTCTCACTTGACAAGGCAGGGAATAGAATCCCAGATTTGACTGAGACTGCCTAGTGGGTCAGTGGTCTCTATAGCACACCACTCATCTGCAGCATAAAAAAATGCAAGCTAGGCGGTCGCACATACCTGTAGTCCTAGCACCGTGAGGCGCTGAGGTAGGAGCACAGCAAGACAAAGCCCATCCAAGTCAACTTAATGACTTTGTGAGACCCTGTCTCAAAATGAAAAAGGGCTGGGAATGCAGTTCGGTGTGAAGGCCCTGTGTTCAATCTTCAGTATCGAAAAAGTAATGCATCTTTTCCCACCAAAAGACACATTATCAGCAACGTGGGAAGGTGATGGTATTCTTCATAACTGCACCAGAGTAAATTGGTTTTTCTGCACTCAGCGAGTGAGCAAACTACTGTTACTAAGAGTAGAATAAGAAATAACTCCATGGATGCTACGTCTGGGCAACTCGCAACCTGCAAGAGAAGGTTTAGGGAATCAAAAGTCACAAGTTTGATTTTTGGAAGCATTCCATGCCCAGGTAGCTTGGGACAGTTGGATATTAAAGTGTCAGCTTCACAAGAGGCATCTGAGCAAAAGACATCAACTTGGGGGTCAGTGGCCTATTGATGACTTTTAAAGCAATGAGGGAAGATGAGACCAGAATGACACACTGCAACCTTAGATGTCAGGGTGTATGGAGGGGTTAAGAGAAGAAACTGGGGGGCAGTAGTCAGTGAGGTGGGAGCAAAACCATGTGAGAGGGTGTCCAGAGCCTAATGAACATGTGTTTCCAGGAGAAGAGTTGATCCTCAAGGTCACTGAGAATCTAGTCCTGTAGAGTTAAAAATAGGCCATCAGGTGAGGTCATTGGTAACCTTAATAAGAGCTGCTGAAATTGAGTCCTAGGGGAAGGGTCCTTCTATAGTGGGTTGTTGATACAAGGGACAGAGAGAAATGGGGAGAGATGAAACTCCTCTCCTCTCTCTTCCCCTCCCCTCTCCTTCCCTTCTCTTCCCTCCCCAAGTTTCTCTTTTCCTCCCCTCCCTTTCCCTCTCTTTTCCCATTCTCTCTTTTCCCTCCCCTTCTCTCCCCCTTCCCCTCCCCTCTTCTCCCTCTTTCTCTCTTTCTTTCCTACCAGGGATAGAGTCCAGGCACACTCCACCACTGAGCCGCATCCTCGACAATTTTTATTTTCTTTACTTTGAGACAGGGTCTCATTAAGTCACTAACTTACCTAGGTTGGGCTCAAACTCCCAATGGTCCTGCCTTGACCTCCCTCTATGCAGCAATTAGAGGTGCTTGTTGCCATACCAGGTTTGGAGGAAGGTCTCTAAGGCTCAGTCTGACTCTGGTACAGGACATGGAAGTTTGGGTTTTTAAAAATATACTTTAAAATGAAGTAAGGACAAAAAATTATATCACATTTCTATAACAGAACAAAGGAAATACAGGTTGATCTGTTCCCTGCAGACAGCTGTCTGTTCTTGCGGGGCTGTGGTGTCCCCACCCACAACAGTCAGAGCAAACCATCCTTTCCTGGGGCTGGGTGTGGCTCAGAGGTGGAGTGCTCCCCTAGTGTGGGCTAAGCGCTGGGCTCCAGCCCCAGCACTGCAAAAACAAAAAACAGAACACAACACGATGCAACAGTCATCCTTTCTTGATAGGCCATGTTACACATCAGCCTAAACCTCCCCAAATTAGGGTGGCTCTGTCATGTGGGAAGAAACTCTTCACAAATGGGACACATTCTCACAGCAATGGGGACTCTCTCTGTGCCATAACCAGCTGGGAGGTATTAGTATTAATCAGCTGATCATTTCCCCAAAACCTACCACACTCATATCCCCTTTTAAAAGGGCTGTTTCCTCTTAGAAGACTTCGTGAAACACCTAATTTTTTCCAGAGGCAGGGAATGAAGCATAGTGTCAGTACAGTGCAGCCTTATTTCACATCAACAGTTATTCTCTATGATAATAATGTACTGAACCACATATAATGCTAGCACAACAAACAGAATTCTAAATTTGAATTTAAGAAGCACTGTTTCTCTAAGGCAAGTACAAGAAACTCACAGGAGTTTTGCTACAAGGTCCAATCACAAAGTGCCAACCACACAAATGTTTATGAACAAATCTTCATCAAGGTGCTGAAAGCCAGCAAGGCCAACACTGAGTCTTAGAGGGCCAAGAAAGTAAAGCAGAAAGACATCCAAGGTTACAGAGTAAGACCCAGAGCAGAACACAGCTTAGGAGGAAACACAAACACACCAGGGACACTGCCCGGGAGAAACAGCTCCAGCACTTGACCATGCCTTCACTGCCAACGTCACAGCCAACAATTCCCAGATCAAGCAGGTCAGGAAGAAGCTTGGGGCTGGAAGTGATGAGGCACATTTGCAATTCCAGCACTCTGGGAGGCTGAGGCAGGATGACCACAAATTTGAGCCCAACCTGGACAACTTGGCAATTTAGTGAAAATCTGTCTCAAAATAAAAAAAGGGGGAGGGGCTGGGGGATGTCACTCAGTGTGAAGACCCTGGGTTCCATCCTCAGTACTGAAGAAGAAAAAAAGAAAGAAGAGGAAGAGGAGAGGAGGAGGAGGAGAAGAAGAAGGGAAAAAACGGCCAAGGGCCAAGGAGGAAGGGGAGAAAGAGTAAGAGGAGCAGGAGGGAGGGAGAGAGGGAAGGAGGGAGGGAGAGAGAGAGATAGAGAGAGACAGAGACAGAGACAGAGAGAGACAGAGAGTCAGAGAGACAGAGAGACAGAGAGGACAAGGAAGAAGAGGAGGAGGAGGAGGAAGAGAAGAAGGAGCTGGAGCAGAAGGAAGCTGTGACAGTAACATGGCCGAAACCAAAACCCTGATGCTGAGGATTTTGCCAACAAAATTGGGACCACCAAAACTAAGTCCAGCTGGCTAAACTTAAAGATCCATTTTCCACCATAAAAATATGTTTATCAACAGTAGACTGCACAAGGACACTGGTAAATTTCAGCAATGCACTAACAAAAACCAAAGAAGTACATGGATGAGCATCACCACGTGGCCAAATACATGAAGCTGGAGACATTGGACATCATCCCAGAACTCTGTAATCCCAACACTCTGGGAGACTGAGGCAGGAGGATCACAAGTTCAAATCCAGCCCAGGCAACTTAGTGACTTAGCAAGAGCTCTATCTCAAAATTTAAAAAAAGAGGCTGATCATGTGCCATGTAGTTCAGTGTGAAGTTCCTTGGTTCTATCCCCAGTGCTACAAAAACACCAGGTGATTCACAGGGGCACACTCAGAAGAATCCTGCCACTGAGAGGTGGCTGGAGAGACCCCTGGAGGGCCTTGAAGGGAGTCACGCCTGGATGTGGGTGACTGGCCTCACGGCTATCCATGAGACTAAGCGAGCTCTGTGCTAGAGCTTCGTGAAGTGCAACATGCAGGTTGCATCTTAATTTTAAAACTCCTTGTTCTCGCTGACAGGTCACCAGTTTTGCCTTTGAACCAGCAGCAAGGCCTGTGAGCTCCAGCATCACCCTTGTATTGGAATTCAAAGGAAAAGAAGCTCCTGGGGGCGAGGGAACTGCCTCTTGAATGGGTCAGTAGGATCCTGTGGAGCAAGGAAAACTTCAGAAGAAAGGCAAGTGCACAAAAAAAATGTTAACATTCTCCCTTTTCAGCCACCAGACTCTGTCTCTCAGAGGTCCCTACTATAAATGGCCTCTCATACAGCTGCCATTATTTCCTTCCAGAGTCTCTGATGCCCCCGGCCCACCTCACCCTCCTCAGAGACTCCTGTAGTGCATAGCATGTGCTGCGGCCCTTTCTCTAGAAGGCCATCTCTGCCCTTTCAGTCCTTTCCATAGCTCACAGCACTGGTGTGACCATCTGCCTGTTCACACTCTGCGTGCTGGCACAAGTACACCTGAGATGATTTCTTGGAATTTCCATGCTGGAAGGAGTGGGTGCTTTGTGGTCCTAGCAGAAAGGGTCAGGTGGACACAAAGCTGGTAAGTGGTGAAGAATGTCATGTAGACGAATGCCTGCTTCCTTCCCCCTTGCCAATATTGCCATCATCAAACTTTCTGCACGCTGGCAGACTAACAGGTGAAAAATGGCACATTCCTGCTGACTCCTACCACATCAATCTGATTATAACCGAAGCGTGCTCACTGGTCTGTTCAGGTTCTGTTTGTCTGCATCCTTCGGCCTTCCTTTCACTGGACTGATGAACTTCCAGCGCCCACCAACCCTGGGCAGCTGCCGTGTGCCTAGGCCAGATGTGACTGCCGCTGCCATCTGCATCTTATAGAACCCAGCTGGTTTGATAGAAACCACCTGGACTGAAACATCTACTATTTGAAACTTTCAGGAAAAAGTGTGTTGATTCTCATGTCTGATTTACCAGTGCTTTTTATAAATTAGGGCAATGGGGCCAACAAGATAGCTCAGCAGTCTAAAGCACCTGCCTGGGCAAGCTTAGGCAGCCTCAGGGAGCCACAGCTGGATCCCCAGCATTACATGCCATGCCAGCCCCACCCTCAGGACGGGTTGAGCCCCACCCCCAAATTGGGGAAATGGTTCGAGGTCCTATATATTCTGTTTTGCATTTAACCCCCTGCAAAATCACAAGTCAAAAATACAACTTAAAAGCAGAAGTCCTCTGAATGCTGCGACACCACTTGGAAACACTCGGGTCTGTGTTCACCGAGGGAGAGTATGTTCACACCCATTTTACACACAGCTTTGCTGAGTCACACAACTCACAGGCCATAGAGAAGGATGGCCGCCCAATTGCCAGGCTCCAAGCCCGTAGGTCTTTCTACTAAAGCCTCCGTCCACTTAGTGTGAGGGCAGGATCGGGTCCAGATAGCACCCTAAGGGTGTGTGAAATGCATAGCATGGGGACCCCCCACCCTCCCACCATCACACTTAGGAGTAAAGGCAGCATACTCCCAAATCAGAGGCGGCGGGAAGGTTGCGTGCTCAACACAGCAAGCACTTTGAGGGAGGCCTGTGGGCGGGGCGGAGTCTGCACACCCCACTCTGGTACTCACACTCAGGACAAGCGGCACTCACAGAGGAATGGCCACGAAGTCCAGAACCGATGTGTTCAGGGGGGAGCGGGAGGCACACAGGGAAGGAGCACAGGGCAGGCGGGGCAGGCAGATCTTTGGAATCCCTGGCACTGGGCCACAGATGCACATTACACAAACGTGATGGTGGCCATTGTGACCTCTGAGCTAGTCATAACTGGAATAGTCTTCCCCCTAAAAGGTCTCATTCAGAAAGCAGAGTCCCTCAGGAGAGTGAGGGGACAGGCATGGGGTGTGTGCTTTGCATGTAGCACGTGCTAAGTATGTTTTTCCAGTGTAGTCTGGCCCAGAGAGAGGGTGGCATCTGGGCATCTGGTCTTTGCATTTTTTTTTTTTTTCTTTGAGACAGGGCCTCCCTATATAGTTCAGGTGGGCCTTGTATTCAGTATGTAAACCGTTTGACCTTGACCTTGCAGTGATTCTCCTGCCTCAGCCTCCCGAATGCTAGTATTATAGGTGTGTGGCACTGCACCAATGGCATTTTTTTTTTTTTTCTTAGGGATGAGGTATAGCTTGGTGGTGTTTGTCTATCGTGTGTGAGGTTCTGAGTTCTGTCTTAAGCACCACACACACACACACACACACACATTTTTTAAAGACAAGTTTCACAGACCTGTCTTTGCAACACAACAGCACTCTGGCTTGCTGAGTCAGGCTGGTCCTCTGTAATTCCAGTGCACACAAAGCTTAAGTCCCCATCCTGATGACCAGAAGCACTGTCCTCAAAGCAGAGAGAGCTAAAGGCAGGTTTTAAAGGGTTCAGAGGAAGCTCCCTTCTTTGTCCGGCATCCGACTCTCATCACCACAGATCAACTCATCCTCGCCACCTCATCCAGGCCATCATCGCCAGCACAGCATATGAGGAAGGCCTGCAGTCACGGGCCTCATCTCCACCCTCTTGCCCCTGGCACTCCAAAACCAGGCACACATCCTCAGGGCCTGGGGTGGGGGCACAGAAAAGAGGAAAAGGCCCAGGCATCAACCCAACCTGAGTCTTGCCTTCTTTCTCCACTCCCAGTCGCCAGCCTCCAGTATGACAGGATCTCTCAGGGCAGGAACCCTGTTCTCACATTCTTCAATTGTGCCCCTATGGTGCCAAGCACAAGCCACCAGTGTGGTGAGCACTGATAGATTCAAACAAGCATTGTCACCTTCAGAAGAGTTACATCTAGGAGTCATTTTTAAAAGTGACATAAAAGATGAGAGGCTAAACAAATTGGGGTTTCTCAACACAGTGGAGTTCCACTCAGTCTTAAAATAGTGAAGTTTTATTCAGGAAGATACTGAGAAGGGAAATAGCTGTGTTGAAGGGAAACTCTAGTTTTAGTTTTTTTAGGAATCTCCATATTGATTTCCACGGTGCTTGTACCAGTCCATACTCCCACCAACAGTGGAGAAAGGCTCCTTCTTCCCCTCAGCCCCTTCAGCATTTGTTATTGACTGATTTCTTGATAATAGCCATTCCTTCTGGGCTGAGATGGAATCTTAATATTGTTTTAATTTGCATTTCTTAAACAGCTAATGATGCTTAACATTCTTCACATATTTATTTTGCCATTTCTACTTCATCTGAGAAGTGTCTATTCATTTCACTTGCCCATTTTTGGACTGGGTCTTTAAATTGGGGGGATCTGACTTTTTTGAGTTCTTTATATATTCCCAATATTAGTCCTTTGTTTGAGGAACAGCTGGCGACACTTTTTCTCACACCGTAGGTTGTCACTTCACTGTGCTGGTTGTTTCTCCTGCTGCACAACAGCTTTTTAATTAGGATGAGGTTACAGTTGTTCATTCTTTGTGACTACTGGGGTTTTATCTATAGTCTGCCTACATCCGTGTTTTCAAGAGGTACACCTGTCTTCCAGCAGACAGTGATTCTGCCTTAATATTTAGATTTTTGATCCTTTTTGATTTTAGCTCGTGCATCATGAAAGACATGGCTCTATCCTCCTGAACGAATTGAAAGCATCGTACCCCAGGGATATGTATGCATCTATGTTTATGGAGGCACAGTTTGTCAGAGCTAAATCTTGGAAACAGCCCAAGTACCCATTAACTGATGCATGGATAAAGATGTGGGTTTTTTTTTTTTTTTTTTTTTATAGTGGAGTACTACTCAGCCATAAAGAAAGATAAACTTGAAATATTTGAGGTAAGTGGATATGCTTTGAGACCATACTCTTTAGTGAAAGAAATGGGACACATATGTGTAATTATCGCATCATTTCTCTGGTGAGAAACTGAAAGTATAAATAAGGACCACAATGTATAGTAGATACCGTGAAGTAGAAGAAAATGTTCAAATAGAAAGGGGAACTAGGAAGGGGGAGGGGTAAAGGAAGGAAGGGAAAAGAAAAAAAAAACTGAGCAAAGAAGGAAAAATGGAAATAAAGTTTTTGTAAATAAGGAGGGAACAGGGATTGAAGGGAAAATAGGGGGATGAGAAAAAGTATCAAGACATAACATGTGCAGGTACAAATTCCCTGTGATGAATATGATTATATACCTACAATGTACTGATAAACTTAATTGATTTTTTAAAAAAATGGTAAGAAAAAAAGTGAAGTTTTGACACAGCTACAGGGTGGCTGAACCTTGCGGACGTGGTGGTGAGAGAGGAATTCTGGCCCAAAGGCCCTCGAAGACAAGATCCCAAAAGCAGTCAGAGCCACAGGTCAGCAAACAGAATGTTAGGTTCCAGGGTCTGGGGTCGGGGACAGGGGTTGTTCAATGTGGCCCAAAAGAAAAGGTCAGAGATGGATGGAGGTGATGGCTACGTAGCCATGCGAAAGCTCTTGCGTGAGTTCCTTTATGCTATGCACGCTTTGTCACAGCTTTTTTTTCTCCTTCACCTTGTCAAAGATCCTTCAGGTGCAGACTCAAGACTACTCAAGTGGCGAGGGGCTCCTATAATCCCTGTGCTAATCTCCCCTCCCCCCCATGGAGTCTTTGTGGGCAGGAACGGCTGGGTTTTAGGCACAACACAGAGATGAAGAACTGGAGAGAATTCCTGTTCTCCCAATAAAGCACGGCTCCCTGGATTTCCGGCACACATTACGCACGGGTAGGCACTGAATAAATGTTGAGTGACGGGCCCTCCCCCACCCTTTCTGGAAGGTTGGTAACCTTAGACTTCCAAGAGAAGTCATAAATGTCAGGGGGAATTTTTTCAAACTACAAATCAAAGCACAGAGAGCAGGCTGGGCACTCAGGTCAGTGTGGTCCGGGACTAGTTTCTGCTGAGACTGTGCAGGGTGGTGGGTGACAGGAAGCCCACAGCTTAGCCAACCATCCGTGCACAGGTCCCTGTGCAAGCCCACACAGCCTCAGTCTGGTCCCCAAGACTCCCTATACCCATGCTCAGAAGCCCCAAGAGACAGAAGAGCCTCCCTTCCTGCCTCTTTCTGCACCTTGCGCGCAGCGAGCCTCTGGTGACTCCATCAGGCCTGGGGAGGCTCTGGAGGTGACTTCAGGTCTGAGGTCTCCACCCTCGCGCACCCTCCACGGGTCGTGCGGCCCCTTGATCCTTCTCCACTCGCTTTCGAGGGTCGCCGCCCTCCAGTCCGGGCCTGTGGGCCCCACCTTCTGGGGAGCCTGAATCAGGCTGTGTGGTCTGCCAATTTCCGGCCCGTCAGGTGACAGCCAAGATTCTGCGCCTCCCTAGGGGTGGGGGTGTGCAAAGGCACAGAGGGGCGCCTTTCTGGATGCACCTGTGGGCCTCCAAGCTCGCTTTCCTCTCCCAGGACCCGGAGGAGAGACTGGGTGCACAGCGAGCGACAAAGAGAACAGCTGGAGAGGAGAAAGGAGGCTAGAGAGAAGGGGATGTGGAGCCTAGCACCGTCCCGAGCCCTAGCCTCCCGAGCCCCCAACTCAGCCGCGGCGCCCGGCGTGGTCTCTTGCCCTCTTCCCTCCCCCGAGGCGCCCAGCCCCCTCCTACCTGGGCGTTCTTGCGTTACCACCGCTGCCGCAGGCCGCCTCCTCCGCGCAGACCTCCAGCTTCCTCCGTCGCCCAGTCGCGGGCACCGCCCGCCCAAGGACTGTGGGCACACAGGAGGCTGTGCGTGGCCGGCAGGAGTCCAGAGGCCAGAGGAGGCCAGGGAGCCAACGGGAGAGAAAGTGTGTCATAGGCTGGGAGGGGCGGGGGAGGGAAATGCAAAAACCCGACAGGAAATGAGACTAAAAAATGCAAAAGGTTAGAAAAAGAGATAAGGAAGAGGGGGAGGGGCGGGGTTCTGGCCCGAGGCTCAGGAGGGAGGGCGATGAGGAGACAGGCCACTGCCTACCAGAGATCCAGAGACCTGGCCCACCTAAGTACCTAAGCACTCAGGCCACCTGGCCCCAGATGGGGAAGAAGAGGCTGGACTCTCCCACCCCCGCTCAGAGAACCCTCTGGGTGCAGGAGTTGGGGGGACAGTCTTCTGGGTTCCCAGGGCGGTTCCTTCTGTGGGAACCCCAAGGTGTTATTGCTATCTGGGGTGAGGGCCACCAAGGAGTAGGAGCAAGGCACCCAGAGCCTGGTGATCAGCCCTCCCTCCCCAGCTCTCTTCTGCAGTAGTTTCCTGCGCTTGCCGGGTGGGCAGCTTCCCTCCAGGGCCTCCCATGTCCACCTGGGCACTTCCAAGCGACAAAGGCCCCTGCACCTGCCTGTCCAGTTGCCCATTTTCCTGCTGACTGGCATTCTCTGCCCTAGTGGGTAACTCTGGTTCGGAGAGATGCTGATTTCTGGATCTTGTCGTTTTCATAATTTACCCCAAAATGTTCCCGATGCAGGCCCAGAGTGCTCTGCTGTATAACAAATTGTGTATGAGGTGTTCCCAGGCTTCGTCTGACATCATTTGCCTGAAGACTAGGGGTGCAGTTTGGTGGCGAAAGCTCACCCGGCAAGAGCAAGATCCTGGGCTCAATCCTGGTACTGCTGAATGAATGAATGAACAACTCAGTTAAAATAATGAGCGAAGGAGGCCCATATGAGGCTTGGGTTCCAGTGTTCTGGCTGCTCCGCAACACTGCCCCCCCACCCCCATTTGTTTCCCAGTCTCAGAACTTCTCATTCTCCTCTATCTTGGTTTATTGCTCTCTTCTCTCCCTCTTTCAGTTCAGAGAAGGGTTAAAGTACTCACTAGCAGCTGTGCAGGAAGATATACACCTGGGGCTGTGCCCCAGGCAGGGAAGACAGGGAGGTCAGGGCACTGTGTGGAGATGGCTGCTGGGATCCAGGTGGGCCGAGGGGCTGTGGAAGAGGCCAGGGTGCTGTCTTCTAGTTGTGCTTGGAAGTGTAGTCAGGAACCACAGAGAGGGACCAGGAATAAACTCGTAGAATATCCTAGAATAAACTCCAGGTCCCCAGCAGCTAAGTCCTTTCCCCGCTGTCCAGCAGACCTGAGGGCCCTAGATAGCTTGCTTTTGGTGAAAGCCTAAATCTTCCCAGAAGAGCTCCAGCTTCCCCATCACCAGGCCTGAAAGGAGCTAGGCCCTCATACAGCAACCACTGCGTTCTGAGGCAGGCATATAGTCAAGAATGCAAATTCTGCAGACAGCCTGACGAATTTTTGCAATGTGAATGTGACCCACACCCACACTATGTTCCATCAAAATATAAAGCTTTGTGTGTCTCCAGGAATCCCCCTTATGTCCCCTTCCATCCAGTCACTCCCTTCCCAGCGTGACAGCAGTCTGACCTCCAGCAGGCATAGATCAATTTGCTTGTTTATAAACTTTTTTGTTTCTTGCATGTACGGAGATTGAACCCAGGACCTTTGCAGTGAGCTGTGTCCTCTGCCCTTTTCAAAATGTTTTCAGCTGGCTATCATGGTGAACATGTGTAATCCCTGAAGGACGCAGAGGTAGGTGGGTTGCTGAGGTTCAAGGCCAGTCTGGGCTATATGAGTTCAAGACCAGTCTGAACTGCATAGAAAGACCCTGATGCAAAACACCAAAATTTTATTTTGAGGTAGTATCTCACTAACTTGCTTAATTGCCTAGTCTAGGCTTGAATTTGTAACCCTCCTGCCTGAGCCCTCCACAGTGCTGCGATCACAGGTGTGTGCCACACACCCAAGCCATGCATTGCTTCCCTTAGATGTCTGTTTTCTTTCACTCAATGTTGCATTTTCAAAATTTACCAATAGGGTCTCATGCAGGTGTAGCTTACTAAGACATTTCCCCAACAAATCTTACTAAAAAATTTAAACTTTTAGAATACTTAAGAGAATATTATAATGAATATCCATATACACCACTACTTGATTCTACAATTAACATTTTGCTATCTATTCATCCACCATGAATGTTATTAACTAGAGGGATTTTCTTTTTAAATTAAAGGTAAAATTTACACAGAGATTTTTTTCCCCTTGGAACTGAGGATTGAATTTAGAGTCTTCAAATAGAGCTTTATCCCCAGACCTTTTAAATTTTTTTATTTTGACACAGGGTCTTGCTAAGTTGCTCAGGCTGGGCT
>PVKN010030427.1:0-12736 GCA_004027915.1 Capromys pilorides
CCAATGTGGTGACACACACCTATAATTCTATCACTAGGAGGACTGAGACAAGAGGATTGCTATAAGTTTGAGGCCAGTGTGGGTAACATAGTGAGTTCAAGATGACTCTAAACTGCATAGTGAGACCCTGTCTCAAAAAAATAGAGATGGGAGAGGGGGACAGAAAGGAAAAGGAGGAATTAAGAGGAGCTACATAAATGTATACCAGTCCACATAAGGAATGTAATTACATTGTGTCTAGATGTCTACCCAAAGCCTCATGTAGTCATGGGGCAGGCTTCTAGACTTTGTAACTGATCCATGGTCCAATGCTAGGATTATGGATAGGAGTGCTACACCTGCCATTGGGTGGATAGCTTGTATATAGTATAAGGGCAGAAAAGAGGCTTGCTCTATGGAGCTCCTTCCTTTTTACTCTTGTTGCTCTTGCTGTTTTCTGCCTCCATGAACTGTTGCCCTCTGCCATGTGCCACTGCCCTATAGCTGGGTATGGACTGAAACCTCCACAAACTGTGAACTAATTAAACCTTTCCTTCCTTAACTTTGAGCATCAGGCATTTTGTCTCAGCAACAAGAGAAAAGTAATCAAGACATACTCCAAATGTGTACTAATTTTATTTTTTTAATTTTAATAAAGTTAATATCCAAAAATTGAATGTCTTTTTCTCTGACATTTTCTAAGAAAGTGAATGTTGGGCTTGCAAGATAGCTCAGCAGTCTAAAGCACCTGCTTAGGGCCAGCGAAATAGCTCAGTAGAATAAGCACTTTCCTGGCAAGCGCAGGGTCCTGAGTTCAATCCCTGGTACCACAAAAAAAATAAATAAAAATAAAAAAGCCATAAAGAGCCTGCTTAGGCAATCGTGCAGGAACCTGGGCTCTATCCCAGGCACCACATGCCATACCAGCCCCACAGTGGGCTGAGCAGACCACAGGAAAAAGAGGAAGGAAGTGAATGTCACTGTCAGCTAACCAAGTTTTCAAGCTAAAGGCCAGCCATGGTGGCACACACCTGTAATCCCAGCATTTGAGAAACAGAGACAGAATTGCTTTGAGTTCAAGGCCAGCCCGCAATATATAGTGAAACTCACCAAAAAAAGTTCTCAAGACAAAAATCTGGAAATGAGTGGTTATTCCTGCCTCTTTCTCCCATATAGGCACATTTAATTAATTATTATGGGAGTGGTACTAGCAGTGGAACCCTGGGCCTTTGCCCTGAATGCCATTCCTAACCCCTTCTTTTTAAAAAAATTTTTGAGACAAGGTCTAAATTGCTACTACTAATTAGTTTGGACTGAGATTCAAATTTGCAATCATTTACTTGAGAAAGAGGATAACAGTAACTGAAGTTACATTAGAAGCAGCACACATCTAAAAGACAAGAATGACAGACATTCCAAGCATAATTTTAGTGTTACCCACTGCTATCCTCAGTGTGAAAAATATTTTGGTGGTTCTTAGGACCATTATCTAATACAGCCTATATATATAAGTGCATGGTTTTGCTCCTGCCATGTTTCCTGTCTTTTCTGTTTGAAGTCACTTCATTGTATACCGCTTAAGTCCTTGGTTTCCATTTGGCTGTGTTATGCCTTTCCAGTTTTATTTCTTCTTTTGAGTTCTTACACTAGGGAGACTATATGATATTTACACATAGATCTGGTTTTTTTCACTTATGAGTATATGTTGAAGATACATGTATATGTGTAGCCTGATGGGCATTTCAAGAAGCAGAGTGTGATGGACGGGGCCCAGAGGTAGCTGGGGTAGGGCAGCTTCACCTGTGGGTTCTCTATTTGTTGCTTTCTCCCTTTCTTGGAAAGCTATTGATTGACCCCTGAGTGAACCCTAGGATGGGAGAAAGGTGGAAGTTAGTGAAGATTGTGGTGGCGTTTGTGACTAAACATGTGATCCTCCTTTACTTTAATGAGACCGTGGTCACTTTCGTGCCTGAGCACATGGTTCTCCTTTGCTGAGTTGATTGTGCACGAGGTCACGCTGACTTGAATAAAGCTGAATAAATCCTGAATAAAGCTGACTTGTTTCGGAGGTTCTTTGCTCACTTGGGACAGAATCTCAGTGAGTCCTCTGAGCCACCTTCATCGGCTCTT
The DNA here is from genome assembly GCA_004027915.1 of Capromys pilorides. Taxonomy (NCBI): domain Eukaryota; kingdom Metazoa; phylum Chordata; class Mammalia; order Rodentia; family Capromyidae; genus Capromys; species Capromys pilorides. Next base: position 2,110 of record PVKN010030427.1, read on the forward strand.
CTCAGTCCTTTTGACTCCGGCACATAATTTTACAACATATATGAAGTCTTCTAGTTTATCATTCTTTATAGCTGAGTAATATTTCATTGTATAAAAATACTACTTCTTTTTCAACCATTCTTCAGATGATGGGCATTTTGGTTGTTTCCAAGATTTGGCTATCACAAATCATGCTGCTATGAACATAGGTGCACAGATGTCACTATGATACGATGTTTTCAGTTCTGGGAAAATTCCAGTAGGGGGATAGCTGGATTAAATGGGATTTCTAGTTCTAGTTTTTTAAGGAGTCTCCACACCGCTTTCCCATAATGGTTGCACCAGTCTGCATTCCCACCAGCAGTGGAGAAGGGTTCCCTTTTCCCCACACACAGCCTCTCCAACATTTGTTGTTTGTTGATTTCTTTACTGTAGTCATTCTTTCTGGGGTGAGATGGTATCTAAGTGTTGTTTTAATTTGCATTTCACAAATGGCTAGCAATGTGGAGCATTTCTTCATGTATTTATAGGCTTGTAGAATTTCTTTCTCTGAGAAAGAGAAAAGTGTATTCATCTCAGATGCCCATTTCTGGATTGGGTCTTTGAATTTTTGGGCCCTAATGTTTTTTAGTTCTTTATAAATTCTAGATAGAAGACCTTTGTGTGTAGTAGCTTTAAAGTGATAGACTGGGACTCTTAAATAGTGTGAAATGTGGCTCATGTAACATTTTTTAAAAACAAACATTTTTTAAAAACATTTTTAGGGCCGGCGAGATGGTTCAGTGGTCTAAAGCGCCTGCTTAGGAAAGCTCAGGCAACTGCAGGGACTGCGGTTTGATTCCTGGCACCACATGCTACGCCAGCCCCACCACCAGGGCAGGCTGAGCCAGCCATAAAATAAATAAAGAAACAAATAAGCAAATAAATAAAATATTTTTAAAAAACTTTGTTGAGTGAATATTAATAAACATAGTTTATTTATTCTTTATTTATTTATTTATATTATGGTTGGCTCAGCCTGCCCTGGGGGTGGGGTTGAACCTCATTCCCTGAGGTGCCTAAGCTAGCCTAAACTAGCTTAAACAGGCACTGTAGACCTCTGAGCTATCTTGCTGGCCCCCTTTTTTTGTCTTTTTTTTTTTTTTTTTTTGAAGACAGGGTCTCCCTGTGCAGTTCAGGCTGGCCTTGAGCTCACTTTTGTAGTCCAGGCTGGTCTCAAACTCTCACTGATCCTCCTGCCTCAGCCTCCCAAGTGCTGGGATTACAGGTGTATGCCACCATGCCCAGCTAAGACTACATATTAAAAACAACAACAAAGGCCTCTTTCTAGTCCTTTAGCCTACCATCCACACCCACATTTCTCAAAGAAACAGTCCAACTTGTGATCCCATCCTCATTATCCGTTCTATCCACTTAGGTAAGGCTTCCAGTGAGTTATATCAGAGTAAAATATGACTCTTTTTTTCTTTTGTTTTTTGAGACAGGGTCTTACTTTGTAGTTCAAACTGGTTTTGAACTGGAGGGATCCTCCTGTCTCAGGTTACCAACTGCTGGGATTATAGGAGTGTGCCACCCCAACCAACTGCTTTAAAATTATCATTTTATCTAATCTTATAGTCACACTGGACATCACTGCAACTTCCTTTCACTTCTGTGACATTGTTTTGTTTCCTTTGCTCTAAATTTCCTGGAGTTTTTTTTTTTTTTATTGTTTTGTTTTGTTTTTTTGTGACAGGGTATCAATATGTAACTCAAGGTGACCTCAAAGTCACTCATCCTCCTGCCTCAGCCTCCTTTGGGCTGGGATCACAGGCATGCCACACCTACTTTTAATGATTTTCAGCAGATTAAGATAATGGTATAGAGTCACCAAGAAATCCATACACAAGTTGAACATTTAATTCTAGAGGACATTCAGGGACCTCTACTTCACACATACACACACAAACACACACGTGCAGTGTTATGGCTTATGTGTACATGTCCCTCCGAAGCCTCACAGGCTTATAAGTGGGGCTGACCTTATGGCAGATGTACCACAGCCAGCTGCTTGTTATCCTTGAAAGCTCTACAAGGTTCCTGTCCCAGGGCTGTGGAGATAGCTCCGTGGCACAAGTGCCTGCCTGGCAAATACAAGGTCGTGAGTTCGGACCCTGGTCCTGCAATCAGTGAATAAGTAAAAGGTTCCCATCCCCAATGGGGCTTCTGGGAGGTGGCTGGATCGTGTGTGTGTGTGTGTGTGTGTGTGTGTGTGTGTGTGTGTGTGTGTTTTGCAGAATCAGGAATCACAGTCAGGACCTTGCACTTGTGCCCCTAAGCTATCTTCACCATCCCCCAATGTATGTGGTACTTGATAGCCTGGAGGGAAGAGGCAGGTCCCTGGGGGCATGGCCTAGGAGGGTCTTGATAGCCCTGCCTCCCTTAACCCCATGCAGCTTCATGCTGCCCTGCCTACCAGTACTCCTTCCTCCGTCTTGTATGCTCCCCACACCTCGGAGCCAGAAGTCTGTGGACTGAAACCTCTACAAACCGTGAGCCAAAGCAAATATTTCCTCCTTTTTTTAATTGCTTTTTTTTTTTACTTTATTTATTTATGTTATGGTCAGCCTGGGGATGCAGCGGGCACAGCATGTAGTGCCAGGGATTGAACCGTGGTGCCTGTGGCTGCCTAAGCTAGCCTAAGCAGGTGCTTTAGACTGCTGAACTATCTCACCAGCCCAATTTTTTCTCCTTTAACTTGTGGATGTTGCGTATTTTGTCTCAGCAGTGAGAAAGTTAGCCATGGGGACAGGATGACAAACCAAAACATTCATCATTCATACCCACCCGCCCCACCCTCCAGATACAGGCAGAGCAAGAACATCTTTCTTACTAAAATTGGGAAATACAGAATAAATTCCATTTTCCTGGGTAGAGCCTTTAAAACGTAAAAGGCTCAGCCATGTGTGGTGTACACTGACATAGGAGGACCCTCAAATTGAGCCTGACTTGTGCAATTTAGTGACTCAGTGAGAACTTGCAGCAAAACTAATTAATTAATTAATTGCCTTGTGCAGTTCAGGCTGGCCTTGCGCTCACTTTGTAGCCCAGGCTGGTCTCGAACTCACAACGATCCTGAGTACTGGAATTATAGGAGTAATCCCATTTTGTTTGTTTGTTTCTTTTCTTTTTTTCTTTTTTTTTTTTTTAATGGTACCAGGGATTGAACTCAGGATCCTGCACTTGCCAGGCAGGCACTTACTCTACTGACCTATCTCCCTGGCCCCAGGAGTAATCCCAGCACTGGGCAGCACAAAATTTAAAAAGTACAGGGGATGTAGCTCAGTGAGAAGGCCCTGAGTTCAATCCCTAAGGATTGAAAAAAGAGAAGAGAAGGAGAAGGAGAAGGAGAAGAAGGAAATAAGGGGTCTTAGCACATGTGAATGAGTCCCCTCCCATTTAGCCATCTAGATTCCTACTCCACAATATATGGACACCCCAGTGCAGTGACCACAGGTGAAGGCTTGGGGCAACCCCAACCTTAGGGCAGTGCTGCAGATTTGCCTTTGTCTTTCGCTGCTCTTCCTCTGGTTAATGTAGCCCTTTGTCCTGCTAGGAAGGAAAATTCTAAGACTGTTGCTTGGACACTTTTTTTTTTTTTTTTTTAAAGACTTCATCCTTTTTTTTTTTTTTTTTTTTTTTTTTTGCAGCACCAGGGATTGAATTCAAGATCTTGCACTTGCCAGGCAAACACTTATTCTACTGAGCTATCCTATCTCCCCTGGACACTCTTGCTTACCCACAAGGTTCCAGTTTATCTTTCCTCATTTCTGCATTGTGGTACAGGGCCAAATACCCAGGTTAAGGTGCTCTTGCACCTCCCAGGGACCTTCCTGGGAGCAGGATTGACTGGCCAAGGTGGGATTCCAACAGGGGCAGCTGCCAGCCCACACCCACTCCATTCACCTCCCCCTCCCGAAAGGTGTTGTGTGCTCCCTGGCAGACAGAATCTGGCTGAGGATGGCTAACAGAAATGGAAACGGAACGACCTCTGATAGAGGCGCTGCTTCCTCACTGAGGAGAATGCTGAGGGACTAGGAGGGCAAAGGTCAGAGGTAATTCTGAAGCTTAAACTAAATTACAAAGATGGAAGTGGTGTTGATGGTCACTTGAAGGGAAGTCAGTTTAGAAAGAAAGAGGACATGACTGGCTTCAGATGAGTGACAGCAGGCAGAGGGCAGCCTGGAGTTGGGGACATCCCTCTGTTAGAGTGAATCAAGGAGCACAGCAGGGAGACTGACTGCACATTGTGGGGGAGTCTGGGGAGTGAAGGGGATGGAAGAGTCCCCATGGGGCTTAGACTCAATTGAACTGACTTAATTTTGAGAGTGATGGAATAAATTTTCTGATAATTGCCTAATACTTAGCTTTAGACAGTTGTTATTTTTAAAATGAGATCATTCCATCCTTCCATTTATTTATTCAACAAATACCTGTAACAGTCACCTTTAGGTGTGACTCACTAGCTCAACAGAGCCTCTCTTCTCTGGAAACTGCCCCTACTCACTGAGGTGACCCACAATACCTCAGAGCCTGCCCTCACTCCCTTGTTGGTGGTCACCCGACCAGAGCCACACCAAACATGTTCTGTGTGTCAGGAATTTAGAATACTTGGCTGAGAGACATCAAGACTGGAAACTGAGTCACATGAGTGGTGGAGCTAAGGAGATAAGGTCGTGAGCACTCCTGAGGTAGCTAAGATTGCCATGTTCTTTCAGCACCTTCTGGCTACAGATGATTGATCCAAAAATGGGTTCCTAGCTCAAGCTGGGCCAATTAGATCTTTTCGTGTAGATTTTCAAACTGAAATGGAAAGTGCTCCTCTGCTCTCTTCCTTCGGGCTCCAACTTGGGTGGCTTTGGGAGCTGTAGGCAGAGGCCATCAACTACCAACTAAGCTGGGAAACACAAAGTTTCTGAGGAGTAAGAGAGGAGTAAGAGTCATACAAAGCCAAGGGGTGCATTTCCTGGTTTCCCTATAGTGCTCTGCTTGCGGGTCCTCCTGACACCCGTAGTACTCTGGCTTTCCTAAATTCCCAAGACACTCCTAGTAAATTGCCTTTTTTGATGAAAGCATCTCAAATTAGGTTACTGATGGGCAGACACTCCCAACCCACAGTTCAAACAAACATCTGTTGGGTGGAGGCTCCGGATGAAAGACTAGATAAAGTCTCAGGGTTGGTGCCACCCTCAAGGATCTTGGACCCACACAGAGATCAACTCTGCTTTTAGAAGCTCTAAGATGAGGGGCTGGGGAAATAGCTCAGTGGTCTAAGCACCTGCCTGGCAAGTGCAAGGACCAGGTTCAATCCCCAGTACCACATAACCTGCCAGACATGGTGGCGCACACCTGTAATCCCACTGGGAAGGCTGAGACAGGAGGATCACTGTGAGTCCAAGTTGCATGGCAAGACCTTGTACGGAATAAATAAATAAAATATTTTTTTTAATTAAAAAGCTCTAAGATGAGAATTCTGGAAAGAAATAAAAACACTAGCAAACATCCAGGGGTCTTTTGCTGAGCTTGTCAGGGCAATGGGCACAGCAGGGGAAGGCATCAGTGAGCTGTGGATGTTTTCACAGAAACTTCTAAAATTTTATTCCTTTTTTGGTCTTTTTTTACTATTTTCTTTTTGGTACCTGGAATTGAACTCTGGCTTCACACTTGCCAAGCAGACACTGCGCCACTGAGCTACATCTCCAGTCCAACTTCTAAAATTTGAATGCAAAGAAAAAAGACTGAAAAAAAGAAAGAACATACTACCCAAGAATTGTCGGAGAATTACCAGAGGTGTAAATATATATCTATAATGGGAGAACCAGAAGATGAAAGGAACAGAGGTATAGTTGAAGCAATAATGATTGAGAATTTTCTAAGATAAATAATAGTGTATGAATACTGACTTTCTCTTGGCTTCTCCAGCTAGAATAAGGTAGAAGACTTGGGAGTTAGGCCTTCAAGAAAAACCCTCCAGCCATATTTGGTGGTGCACACATGTAATTCCAGTATTGAGGAGGCTGAGGCAGGAGGATCACTGCAACTTTGAGGGCAGCCTGGGCTACATAGTGAACTTAAGACCACCCTGAAGTACACAATAAGACCTTGTCTAAAATGAAACAAAGCAAGCTTCCATCAAGCAACAGAAAAGGAGTTAGAGAATAACTGCTCCAGATCCCTGACTCCCTGTAACATAACAGAAATTGTCCTATGGCCTAAGCTAACTCCTGAGTTCTTTAGCAAGATCCAGTGCTAAAAATAAAAAAATAAAAAAATCTAGTGCTGACAACCAGAGCAAAAAAAAATACTTTTAATTTCCATAGGAAGTAGGATACTTGGATCTGTAGACTAAGAGTAAAACAGGACCATTTAAATGGCTTGGTGAATTTACATAAATAAACGACTTGGTGAATTAATAGGTCTGACTACACAGCAATAATTATAGTAAATACTGTTTTAAGGCAGACAATGTCCAAGATTTCCTTAGCAGCAGTAATGACAAACATGGAATTTAAAATCTATTATAAAAAGATCAGTTTCTAACAAATGAAAATTATCAGCTGTTGTGTAACTGTGTAAATAATATTAAATTTCATTGAAACTGGGGAAAAGATTCAGTGCTGAGCCCACCACAGCAGCCTTTCCTGCTTTACATCTTTTCTATTTTTTAATTGGTAAATTTTAGACATACATAATGATAGTCATCATAGACATTTTGTACCTATATACATGATTTATCTTACTGCCTTTTTCCCCATTCTCCTCCCCTCCTTTCAACACCTTTTCCCCTCCTTATTCACAAAAGCTTTATTTCTATTTTTTCTTTGTTGCAGTACCAGGGATTGAACCCTGTGCTTGCCAGGCAAGTGCTTATTCTGCTGAGCTATCTCAGTAACTATCTGACCCATTTTTTCTTTCTATTCTTTTTTTCTTGTGCCTTCTCCCCAGCCCCTTTCATTCCCATCCTCACCTGAATATTTTCTTTCCATTTCACAGTATCTATTATACATTTTGGTCCTTATTTACACTTTTGCTTTCTCACATCAGAGAAACTATGCAATATTTAGACATGTGTATTTGATTGACTTCACTTAAGAATATGGATTCTGGGCACATCAGTTGAACTAGAAATGTCTCAAGCTTACCTTTCTTTATGGCAGGGTAGTACTCCACTGTATAAAAATCTCCATATCTTCTTTATCCATTCTTCAGTTGATGGGCATTTGGTCTGCTCCAATATTTCACTATTACAAACTGTGCTGCGTAAATATGGGTGTACCTGTATTTCTGTAGCATGATGCTTTTAATTCTTTTTGAAAGATACCAAAAAGGTGAATAATTGGGTGGAATGAAACTTTTAGTTTTAGGCTTTTTTTTTTTAAGTTTATTTTATTTTAAAACCTCATTTATTTATTTATTTGTGTTCTGGCTGGCTCAGCCTGCCCTGGAGGTGGGGCTGGCGCAGCATGTGGTGCCGGGGATCAAACCCCAGTCCCTATGGCTGCCCAAGCTTGCCCAAGCAGGCACTCTAGATCACTGAGCCATCTCGCCAGCCCGTAGTTTTAGGCTTCTTAAAGAATCTCCACACTGGGCCGGCGAGATGGTTCAGTGGTCTAAAGCGCCTGCTTAGGAGGGCTCAGGCAACTGCGGGGACTGCAGTTCGATCCCCGGCACCACATGCTGCGCCAGCATCACCACCAGGGCAGGCTGAGCCAGCCACAAAATGAATAAATAAAGAAACACAACAAGCAAACAAATAAATAAATACAATAAAAAAATTCAAAAAAAAAAAAAAAAGAATCTCCACACTGCTTTCCAGAATGATTGCACTAGTCTACACTCCTACTAATAGTGAAAAAGGTTCCTATCCCCCCTCAATCCTGTCAAGATTTGTTATTCTTTGTTTTCTTAATAATATCCATTATTTCTGAGAGAGATGGAATTTTTTTTTTTTTTGTCTTTTTGAGACAGGGTTTCATTATGCAGTTCAGGCTGGCCTTGAGCTCACTTTTGTAGCCCAGGCTGGTCTTGAACTCATACCTCAGCCTCCCAAGTGCTGGGATTGTAGGTGTGTGCCACCACACTTGCTGAGAGATGGAATCTTTTTTTTTTTTTTGCAGGACTGGGGTTTGAACTCACAACCTTGCACTTGCCACACAGACACTTGTGCCATGGAGCTATCTCCCCAGCCCCAAAATTTATTTATTATTGTCTTTTTGAGACAGGGACTTGCTATGCAGTTCAGGCTGGCCTTGAATTCACATTTTTAGCCTAGGCTGATCTCGAACTCACATGTGATCCTCCTGCCTCAGCCTCCCAAGTCCTGGGATTGCAGGCATGGGCCACCACGCCTGGCTGAGAGAGGTGGAATCTTAACATGATTATAATTTGCATTTCTTGAATGGCCAGTGATGTTAAACATTTTTATATAATTTATTAAACATTTCTACTTCATTTGAGAAGTATATATTCATTTCGCATGCTGATTTTTTAATTGAGTTTTTAAAATTTGGAGGAGCCTGATTTTGTTAGTTCTTTTTTTTTTTGCAGGACCGGGATTCGAACTCACAACCTTGCTCTTGCCAGACAGGCACTTGTGCCACAGAGCTATCTCCCCAGCCCCTAGTTCTTTATGTATCCTACATATTAGTCCTTTGTCTAAGGAGCAACTGGTAAAATTTTTTTGCCCACACCGTGTATAGTAATCTTCATTCTGTTGGTGGTTTCTTTTACCATGAAAAAGCTTTTTAATAAGATGAGATCCCAAATGTTGATTCTTTGTCATGGTTTCTGTACAGTTGTAGTTTGTTCATAAAATCTGCCTACACCAATGTCTTCAAGAATTTTACCTGTTCTGGGGGCCATGGAGATAGCTCAGTAGAATAAGTGCTTGCCTGGAAAGCACAGTGTACTGAGTTCAATCCCTGGTACTGCACAAAAACAAACAAACAAAAAAACTTAGAGCCAGGTGTGGTGGCACATGCCTTTAATCCCAATACTTGGAAGGCTGAGGCAGGAGGATCACTGTGAGTTCGAGACCAGCCTGGGCTACAAAAGTGAGCTCAAGGCCAGCCTGAACTGCATAGCGAGACCCTGTCTCAAAAAAAAAAAAAAAAAAGAATTTTATCCTATCTTCTGAAAGATTAATGTTTCCATTTTAATATTTTGATCTTTGATCCATTTTTATTTTAGTGTAGTACATGGTGAAAAGATATGGGTCTAGTTTTAATCTTTGATACGTGAAAAGCCAGTTTTTCCAGCACCACTTATTAAAGAGACTATCTTTCTTCCAATAAATGGGTTTGGCTCCTTTGTCAAGAATAAGGTAGCGAGTATATTTGTAGTTATTTTTGCATCTTTTAATCTGTGCTATTTATCTGGTTTTTTTGGACAGTACCATGATATTTTTATCAGAATAACTTTATAATATATTTTCAAGTCAGGGATTGTGATGCCTTTTGCCTTGCTCAGGATTGCTTTTGCTATTCTAACTTTCTTCTGGTCGCAAATGAATTTTAGGATTGTTTTCTGTAATTCTACATAATATGCTATTGGTATTTTGATCAAGATTGCATTTAGATTTGTATAACACTTTTGGAAGTATGGCCATTTTCTCTATGTTGGTTCTTCCTACCCAAGAACAAAGGATCTCTTTCCATTTTCTGATACCGTTTTTGATTTTCTTCTTCAGAGTACTGTAATTTTCAACATAAAGGTCTCTTACTTCCTTTGTTAGCTTGATTCCTAGGCATTTCATTTTTTTTTAACGCTATTGAGACAAGTGTTGTTTCCTCGATATCTCTCTCTCGGTGAATGTGTTACTTAGGCGACGGAATCTTACTGATGTTTGAGTGTTGACTTTGTATCCAACTATGCTACTGAATTTTATTATATCTACAAGTCTTTTGGTGTAGTTTTTGGGGTCTTCTAAGTAAAGTATCACATCATCCACAAATGATAATAATTTAACTTCGTCATTTCCTTCCCTGTTCCTTTTATTTCTTCCTCTTGACTAATTGCTGTGGCTAATATTTCCAGAAGTATATGGAAAAAGAATGGTTAACAGTGGACGTTCTTGTCTTGTTCCTGATTTTAGAATGAAAGCTTTCACTCTATATCCATTTAGTGTGATACTGCCTGTTGATTTTTCATAGATGGGGCTTTTATCAGATTAAGATAAAGACAATCTCTTCTAATTTTCTGTAGGATTTTTTTTTTTTTAATCATGGATGGGTGTTGGATTTTGTTGAATGCTTTTTCTGCATCATTGAGATGATAATATGGTTTTTGTCTTTGGCTCTGTTACTATAGTATATTACATTTATTGTTTTGCTTATGTGGAACCATTGCTGGAATGAATGCTACTTGGCCATGGTGTATGATGTTCTTTTTTTTTTTTTTTTTGTCTTTTTTGAGACAGGGTCTCACTATGCAGTTAGGTTGACCTTAAGCTCACTTTTGTAGCCAAGGCTGGTCTTGAACTCCCACCAATCCTCCTGCTCCGCCTCCCAAGTGCTGGGATTACAGGCATGCACCACCACACCTGGCTGATGTTCTTGATTATTGCCGCATTCTGTTTTTGTTTTTGTTTTTGTTTTTGTTTTTGTTTTTG
>PVKN010030428.1:0-12734 GCA_004027915.1 Capromys pilorides
TACTTAATTTCCTCCAGATAATTCTTCCTGGGTCCATAGCTCAAATGAAAAAGAAAAAAACCCAAGGGAGCAGAAAAGAGAATGTAATAATTTCTGTCTTTAGCTACTGTGTCTTAGTTTCCTCGCCTGTGAAATGAGGACTCGTTTATCTACATACCCCCTTCCGGCCATCTCCCTAATTACACACATTACTTTTTCCAGTATCCAGATTTTTTATTTCCCTGGAACATTTTCCTGTTAAGCACCTACATATGAATAATACCTCAAGAATTCATATGGAGAAAATGGTTTCTTTCAGACACGGAGACACTCTTTAGCATTTAGTTCAAGCAAATACTTTTTTTTCTTTTTTTTCAGTACCAGGGTTTGAACTCAGAACCTTACGCTTGCCAGGCAAGTGCTTATTCTACTGAGCTATCTCCCTGGCCCTCAAGCAAACACTTTTTGTTCCAACAACATTTTTTTTTCTCTTTCGGTCCTTATATTCCTTCCTATGACACAGATTTTTTTTTTCTGACAATAAGAATTCTATTGTTTGTGTTATGGTTATTTTTGGTCATACTTTTACCTGCCCACGATTATAAGTAATTTGAGAACAAAAGTTATATTGTATTCATTCTTATATTCTGTAGAGCCTTCCTAACATCTAGTTTTACACATGGAAAATACAATACTTTCTGCTGAGTTGAATTCAGAGCATCAAAACAGGATGGCTAAGGCAATGGTCCTAAGAATCTCCATCAGGTTTTTGAAAATATCAGTTAAATGGGTAGAATTCTCACCCTGGCTAACTCTATATGCTGATATCTGTGAACTAAGAAACCAAGCTGAGGATAGCAATGTATAATACTAAAACCATGCTTGAAATACCCATCATTTTGGTCTTCTAAATGAGTACTGCTACTAATGTCATATCAATTATTGCTGTACTCTCTTTAAATCAAATGTTCATTAAAAAAGGTAAAAGAAAAAATAGACAGAGAGAGAGAGAGAGAGTTCGATGATAAAGAACAACAAATATCTCTCTTTCTTTTAGGGAAGGGTCTACAGGATGTTCAGGGTCTCACTACTAGATCAGACTCATAGTAATCCACCTATTTACAGCCTCCCAAGAGCTGGGATTACAGATGCGCAACTCTATGCCCAGTCTCAATTGCTCTCTCAGCATGCCTCGGGGGTGGAGCCAGCATGTCAAACCCAGGGATCAAACCCGCATCCCCTGTGCATGCCTGCAGGTGCTTTAATCTGCTGAGCTATTTGGCAGGCCCTAAATATCTTAAAATGTACTTGAAGTTAGTCTTGAATTCTTTAGGCTAGCATAGCAGTTTCAGGATCAGATTTTTACATCAGATTGACCTGAGCTTCAGTTGATACCAGTTGTAAGTTTCAGAGCAAATTATTTATCCATTTAAACTCAACTAACTCACATTTAAAATAAAGACTTGAATAGCATCAGTTTATAGGATCAAGTATAATAGTGCAGTCATATAATGTATTAAATACTTATATTAGAGTATGTCAAATCAAGCCACTCATAAATGTTAAGCACCTCAACTGCTACTATGGAAAACATCTGAGTTATTCAGACTCTAAATAGCATTGCTTCTGTGGTCTTGCCTAGTCCAAGAGAGTCCATGGTCTTGTTTTAGTATCAAAGATCTGAAAATCACATTCTATGTCCATATTACTGAATTTAATTTTTCAAGGGCAGATCACCTCATTGTGGAAGATATGGTTCTTGATAATATGTAATGCAATATTTAATAAACATCTAGTAGGACTGCAAGGAAAAACTGAGTCACTGGCAACAATGTCAATAACCCAACCACAGTCCGTCCCTTCTGTCTAACCACTGAGAACAAAGCAAATGGTGCTTGTAAAGCTGTTATTATTTATAAAGCTTTATGTTCTATTTCTTTTTTTCAAAAGAAATGTATGCTTTCAGCGATTCTGGAATTGAAACTTCTCCTCTGGCTTTTTCATATTCAAAGTTTACGTTCTATCCATCAGTTACCACATATAACATTCTACCAAGAAAATACAACTGCAAATGTTTTCCACTCTTGGTTTCTTTAACACTATGTGGAAAGTCAGATTCCATTCTATCTGTGTAAGTAACAAGACTACATCTTGCAGATATATGGAGGAGGCAGGGAAAAGATACTTCTCTTCATAATGTAAGGTGAAAGTCAGAGGAAAATGATTCCATATAACACACTCATAGAATGAATCCAAAGAAAGCTAGTTTTAACTTTCCTTCTATGTAAAAGAGATTAAAATTTTTTTCTCCTTTCAATGATAAAGGAAAACTTCTGATTATCTCTAACCTTTGGAGATTTACCATAAGATTTTCTTTCACTTTAGGGAAAAAGATGAGGAGATTATATTTAATGTAGTCTATTTGAGAATAATGATTGAAATTCAATTTCTTTTTGAAAACTCTGTGCGTTCTTAGGAAAAACAGAAGGTACTTGTCTTGTCCCTGAAAGTTTTCTTTCAACTTCAGGCTCCCTGACAGAAAACCTCCCTGGGAAGATGTATCTCAGGGGCAGTGGATATTGCGTTGAGAGAAACATCAAGGGGCATCGCCTGGTCTCACAGATACACACTCTTATCTCCTGCTCTTAGCACTGCCATCTACTCAGGGAGAAGCGATGTGATTTGACTCTTGAAATCTTTGCCTTAGAGAACTTACACAGGGAAAACAAAAGCAACATTGGTGCAGGACACAAACTAGTTTACAGTCTTTGCCAAATTCTATGATGCAAACACCCCCACTATGGCTGACTTCAAATCATCAACATGATGGCGCTAAACAAAATAGCACACATGATATAATAACCCCAACTTACAGAGGCTGTTGACATTAATAATCTCAAGATAGCAATGAAAGGGAAGTAAAAAAGAATGAAGAAGTGTGACGGATATGTACCAGCTTCCCAAGAGGAAAGTAACCATCATTTGCTGAAAACATGTATTATTAGAAATAAAAAAGAAACTTAAAAAGGAATTAATGAATATATACTATTTTTGTCTTTAATGTAATCTATGCAACTCTAAGTTTGTAAAATTTAATTTTCAGTAATCTCTATACTTGACGGTAGCAAGCAAACATTCCTGAACAGGCAGCAAGTGACCTCATGAGGGAGCAAGAGCTGGCTTGAGGCTGACAGTGCTAGTACAGAAAGCTTCCGAAGATCTCCAGTCTGGGCCACCTGCCTCGTGTGGGGGTTCCAACCATGCACCACATTCTAATTGTCTAATTTCTCTTCAGGACCCTTCTGAGAGCAGAGACTCATCTCACCAGCCTATGCTAGGCACTTCTCTCTGGCCCTTTTGACACTGCACAAATATTTGTTGAATTATGTACTGAACAAGTGAGGCAGAGCCACTCTGATGTAACTTATGCATTTACTCTGAAAACTGATCTAAAAGAACTACTTTAAACATTACAAACAAAGAACATATGAAATAACCATTTAGCCAGCAGAGAGTCATATTCTTTTTTTTTTCTTTTGCTCAAAAATGTGCTCAAAAAATCCACTGAATAAAGATGTGCTTCAGTTCCTTAAGACTCCCCTCTACTCTCCATTTGAAAAGAAATATCAACATGTACTTTTAAGGAATGCAAAACCTGTAGAGGGAAAACAGGCCTTCCTTTCAAGCCAGTAGAAAGAATTTGCTTTTATTGAAGAAGTGATTTTAAGAACTACACAAAGCATTAGAACTACACAAAGCATTAGAACTACACAAATCAAACCATGTAAGCATCAAAAGCAAATTTTTAAACCTTAAAAAAGACATGATATCTGGCTTTGGAAAACTGAAGCCCAAGAAAACTGACCAACATAAAACTGACGACTTGACTGAAGAGCATCCGGAATACTCTGAACAGAGTTCTGAACCTATTTTCAAGGACCTAGAGCCTGGGAGAAGTTGGCTGGGAGATGATGGTAATCAGTCTTTAAGGAAAGGAGAGCATGAGTCACAGAGAATAGAAAGGAAAGGAAGAGGGAGAGGAAGGAGGTGGGAGACAGGAGGCATGAAGAGAAGCTGTGGTGGATGGAGACTACTGACTTCTTGGAAGGTGATCCATGTGTAGGAAGCTGCCTAACTAATAACAAGAAAAACACTGGCACTTAAGGTACCAGTGTCAGGAGTAAGGACATCACAATGAGAGTATTTTAAGTCTGTATTCAAGAAATCATTTCTTGGGATATTAGCAGAAAACTGGTAGAAACTCAGAAAAATATATATATATATATACATATGTATTTGAACCTTAGAGTATGAGTTTAATACTCTGAGGTGGAGATGATGTAGCTCTTCTTGCTACTAATTAAATGAAAGTTTTAGAAAATATTTTAAACCATGCACATTTTTAACATTTATTTTAGTGTATGTCTATGGTACATGGCACAATGCATTCGTGGTAGGGACTGGGAACAGACACATATCTCGTTTGATCCCTTGTACTTATCCTCGCTCTTCTCCTCACCCATCCTAAGACCTCCTTCCCATATTCACAATCTCCTGCACACATACTGCAGTCACCTCTTCCCCTCTGAGAAAGGACCTCCAGCTTTGCATCGAAGCTTGGTAATAGCATGTAGCCGCTGCAATGTGCAGGCGCTACTGTTGGTTGTTTCCACAGGGAGAGGCCAAGAAAAAGGGTGGCTTTGTGGAGTCTACATTGCCTGCCCCTCTGACATCAAGAGCAGCCATTGCCTGAGCTCTGAATCTAGTTGCTGTCGTCTCCCCAGTCTGGGCTTTCACTTCCCGCAACTTTAGTTACCAACGGTCACTGCTTTCCAAAGACATAAAATGGAAAATTCCAGAAGTAAACAATTTATGAGTTTTAAATTTCACACCAATCTGACAGCATGATGAAATCTCAAGCTGTCCTGCTCCATGGTGCCTGGAATGTGAAACCCTTTGCACAGCCATGTCTATGAGATATGTGCTCCCCACCCATAAGTTCTTAGCAGCTGTCTTGGTGAACCAATAGGCTGCCAATATCCCAGTGTGTGCGCTCAAGTCTTTTTATTTTACTTATAATGCCCAAGAGCAGTAATGCTGGCAACTTACACATGCCAAACAGAAGACATAAAGTTATTCCTTTCAATGAAAAGGTGAGAGTGTATCACAAGTATCTATGTATGGGAAAAGCAATGCAATTGAAGTTCAGTATTCAGCATCCACTAAGGTGGTTGACACACATTCCTCCTCAAGGAAAGGAAGGTTATTGAATTTCTAGGCCCCTTGCCTCTTTGCTTATTCCCAATCTATTTTGTGTGTAAGGTCCTCTACTTTTTAACTGACGTATCAGTATGATGAGTAGTTATTATGAAAATGATTAAGAAATTTGGGGGATCTGTCCATGTTATCAGCTTAAACAAAGCTGTTGATCTGGTTTTCCTTTAATTTGGCACCATCAGTGGAGTAAAAGAAATAGCAAAAGATTTTTTTAAATATGGATGCATGATTCATGTGCTTTCTTAAATCTAAGGAAAAGTGTTCAGCCTTAAATTTAAAGAGATAATTAGTTATTTAAGTTAAAGTGTATGAAACACATAGCATAGAGAAGTGTCTGCCATAGGCACTCATTGTGTTTGTTCTCTTGTCTTTCTTTTCTTTCTCATTATAAATATCCATATGTTAATTGTCTTTAGTTTGCAAATAGAAAAATTATAAAAACATGCATATTCTTTCATTGCCAACTTTTAGGAATGCATGCTACGTTGGGCACTCTCACGGATTCTGGAATACAATGAAGAACAAAATATACAAACCGCATAGTTTGCAGTTTAAATTACTCACCCATAGCTCTGTGTATGACCCATATACTTGATTTATTACCCATTATTATTCTCTTTAATTAGAGATCACTTCAAGTAAAATAGTGAAACCTTGTTCCTTATTTTTTCAATGCCTTTTCTATACATTGTACCATGTTGTCTTTGTAATAACCTTGAAATTTGGAGAAAATGGATTATCCCAATGTCTCACTTGTGTAAGGAGACAGTGGAAGTAGTATGCCAAACTTTTAAATTCCTTTTTCTTTTTTTTTTTATTTTTTTAAAGACAGTACAAATTAGAATTAAAATAGATAAAAAATTGCCAGTGATACAGATTTTCACTTATGAATTTCACAGTATTTGATGTAATGCATGGTGTTGCCTTCCAGCCAGTTATTCATATCACCAGATACATGTGAAATTATACATGTAAAACTGTGCATGTACCAGATACATGTAAAATTGGAAGAAAAAAAGAGATGTATAAGAAGTTAAAAAGACAAAAAGAAACAATTGAAAAAAGGAGACTAAACAAATTAAAGCATTAACTGTTTCTTTGCACAGACCAGCAGAAATGCACAGTACAGTGGTCCAAACCATCCTTCTTGCATACATAGGCAAATTTATTTCCCCCACTCTCTGTCTTTGTCCTTCTCCTCAACTCAGTAACTCTTGCCTTTTGAATAAGTTCATTCCCTTTACTCAGTACATATTGTACCCTTCAGATTCCATTCTTCTCTTTCCGTTTCTCACACTAAGGAGACAATGCCATGTTTGCACATGTGGGTCTGATTTATTTCCCTTAAGACTATGTTCTCTAGTTGCATCCATTTACTGACAAAAGACTCAAATTTATTCTGTTTTATAGCTGAGTAATACCCCATTGTGTAAAAATACCACCTCTTCCTTGTCCATTTTTCAGCTGATGGATTTTTACATTCTTGCTCGTGACTTTGACTGTGGTTGGAAAGGCACCAAAAATTCATAGTACAAACCTAACCTCTAGTTACTACTATTTAGAGGTATACATTCTGGAAGGCAACTGTAGGCTTAGTCCCTAATAAAAGAGACCTATGTGAGATTTTAGCCCTTTGAGGCCTTCTGCCTTCTGTCATGGCAGGTTGCACTCGAACATCCATCTATGTGAGCAGAGGCCTCACCAGACTCTGAATCTGCTGGTGTCTTCACCTTGGGCTTTCCAGTCTTCAACACCCTAAGAAATAAACTTCTGTTTTTTATAAATAACTCTACCTCAGATGTTTTGTTCTAGTAACCTACATGGACTGAGCCATGTGCCTATTACACCACAGCTTCTCTGGTGGAAACAGTGATCTGAACAAATCATATGTAGACTGGTGCAGATATGACAGCCTTCGCTTCCTTGCTTATAAATGGGTACCCCAAGTATTATCTAACAAATAGTTAATTAACACTGTAAAATAAATGAGAATCTAATATGTAAATAGAACATCACATAGTCTCAAAACATCATATTTGATTAAATCTAGGCAGTATGAATTGTTATCTACATTTAATGTAAAATATTAGTGTTGTAAGTTCCAAAATGGCACATGCAATAAGCCTATTAAGAACCTAATCAGAACGCATAAAGAATAAAGTAGGAAGGCAGAATTTTTTTAAACTAACAAAACTGAAGCAGAATCTATCTAGAGCCATTGCTCATGAGATTGCTATAAAGTCATTTGTGAATGTATAATCAAGCCACCAAAGGCAAGGAAGGGATAGAGAAAACATGTGTCCTCCCAAAGTACATGAGAAAAAAATTGTTAAGATTCTGCATTGTTTAGATTTATGTATTTAGATATTTATGTATTTACATGTATTTAGATACATGTAGTTAGGACCCTAAAACACAGCACTTAAACCTGTTATCGCCACACCTCCCTCTCCTTTCCATTTCTCCAAAACTACAATAGTCTCCTCGTTCAGCACTTTCTATCTTAACGTCAGCTACTTTAATCTCGGAATGCCAATATACTTCTGAGACATTATCTAAGTAATCCTCTTAAGAGCAGGAATTCTTGAGCCAGATATCTTCCTGAAGTTCACATGGTGTTTTGAATCAGCTAGGTAAGAAAGTTAATTTCTTTGTACATCTGCAGCATTTGTCTGCATTGGGGCTTTCAAATGCTCTCTGGAATTATCTAATTATCCTTTGCAACATCCCTTGGAGAGAAACAGGCAGGGGGTAATTCTGATTCTGTTTTTTAAAGAGATAGAACTAACGCTTTGTTCTACAATAAGGTGGCTTAACCTATAGCTACATCTTCTAGAAATCGCTGTTCTGGTGTAAAGAGAAGACATTCAGTGACTAAAATAGTAGTTTATCAAATTAAAGTTGGGAGAGGTTACAATGGTGTCACAGATACATTTGAATGCATGCAGTTCTGCAGGAGTCAGCTCTCCTCCTAGCAGGTGACAACTTCCTTTGTGTTGGATCTCAGGCAGTGTTCTCCAGGGCACAGTCCTGTGAGTATCTTCTCAGGAAACTGACCAAACAATTTGAGAAAACATGAATAACACTCTCCTTTTTAAAGAGTCAGAGGGCTGGCCAAATAACTCAGTGGATTAAAGCACCTGCAAGCAGGTGCAGAGCCCAGGGGTTTGATCCCCAGGCCTGCTATGCTGGCCCTGCCCCCATGGGGTGCTGAGAGTGCAATTGAAACTGGGCATGGTAGCGCATGCCTGTAATCCCAGCTCTTGGGAATCTGTAAACAGGTGGACCACTGCAAGCCCAATCTAGTAGTGAGACCCTGAACACCCTGTAGACACTTCTTTAAAATTAAAAAAAATGGCAGAACCTAAATGCATTTTTTCTAGCTAATATATTTTTAAAATATTCTTCTTGTACTCTGTTAGTCTATTCAAGCTGATACAACAAAATATCATAAACTGGGGGATTCTGAAAAGACAGTGTCCCTCTTACATGAGCACTAATCCTAAACATGATGACAGATTGCATCACTTCTCAGATATCCCACCCTGGTGATTCACTTAAGAATTCTATCACACCAACGATTTCACTTCAGAAATTTTGTGGTTTTGGAAAACACAAATATTCAGACTATTGCACATGTATTAAGCAAGAAGTTGTTAATTTTCACTTTGTAAATTATCTAAATCATATGACACATACATGTGAGTTCAAATTTCTTCTCTGTATGAGACTGAAACTTGGCTCATTAATCATTGCCAAGCCAAAGTAGGGTAAGCTGATGCTCTGGTTTCTCTTTGCACATATTTTCACTAGGGTTTGTAGGCTTCTGAGAAAAGCAACACTTAACCAGTAGGCCTAGAACTTTCACATTGCAGAGTTCTTGCTATAACAATTCTGTCTTTTTTAAGGGTTACGTTAGAAATGGCTACTAGATCTCGGTTCACAAGTCCAGAAGTGGTGGAAGGAAGAGTAGATTCAGAGAAATATAGGCTAGAGTGAGCCTTTAAGGAAACTCTACAAGAGCATGGGAGACACAGCTCAGAACAAGAGCAAGTCAAATCTGCGACCACCCAAAGGAAAAGGAATAGTTAATATAGGAAAAGTCCTCCCCCCAAATTCCCATCCAAGTTCTACATGAAAATAAGGGATCTGAACTTTCAGAGTGCCCAGTCCTAATGGTCAGTGTCTGAGTTTAGCTGCAGGCAGCTCCTCCTCGGTCAGCTGTGACTACAGGCAGGATTGCAGGAGTCTGACGCATGCATCTGCTGTATCTATGTCTGATGCACACATCTATGGCTTGTAGCTGCTGTGTTTTTGACTCTGAGGTTGCATGTGAGCCCTGAGTCCCCATTTATGTCCTTGTTTTATTCTTCTGTGAAAGCATAAAGCAGGAACAGTCACTTCAGGGGTCCCTTCTGATAGATTTAATCATTCTATCCCCTTTTAGGTGGCCTCGAACTGTCTCATTATCTCTGTTAAGGGACTTTCAAGTTAAGAGATTATCGTGCTAAATTTTTATGTGGATCTCCACCTGATTATGGGGTTAGACACTGTTTCCAAAATAATTATAGGTCGGTATTTTCTTTGGTTTGGATCATAGACCCAGCAATCTCTGAAGCAATCCTTGAAATCCAAAGTAGATAATAGAAAGCCACTGGGCTATGTTACCAACCTTCATTCTGTTGTGATTAACACCCTGTAAAGCAAACGGTCACAAAAATGAAGCTCTAAGTTTTTTTGTTAAGATGAAATAACTTCTGAGAACACCAATATTCTTTGAGGGCATTCCATATTCTTTTGGTTACACTCTAAACCTAAAATTGAGATTCTTCCCAAAGCACAGATTAAGAGGTTCTGTTAACTCTGTCAGTGCCTATCTTCACGAAATCTCACCAAGATTTCTACTACCATGCTTTGCCTTGGGCTTTAGACTTTGTAAAAGTCAGCTGTCATTTTCAAAGCACTCCAAAATAGCACACTCAACAGATCCCGGGAGCTTTGGAAATGTTAATGCCCTCTATCAGCAGTGACCTTGCCACAGGAAATGATTTAGGCACTAGGGAGAAAAGGACCCACTATCTTTATCACACTGGTTTACACCATCAACTTTAGAAATTGTGAGAGAGAAGAATAATCAATAGTGTGTTAAGAGCAATCTCAAAGAATGCCAAGACAAAGTACTGCTCTGCAAAATGCTGAGTTGAAGGAGAACTTCTCTGAATGCAACAAAAGAGAAATTAGCTGTAGTGGTAAAGCAGAACGAATTGTGTCTCAGGGTGGAATTTGTCTTTAGGAATGACACCCAAGGCTTCTCTGTATACTTCTGTTAAACAACAAAGAATCGAATTAAAAACCAAAACAAGTGCATTGTAATTATACCTATGCAAGTTAAGAATTAGCTCTCATAAATGGCCCTAATGAGTTTTCTTTAAAAAAAAAAAAAAGAGAGAGAGAAAGATGTTCCCAAAATATTATTGTATGTTCTATCAATCTTGTAAAATATTCTCTCCTTATACACACAGAATACAGAGCCTGTAATAACAGTAAATGAGGTGCTCCTGTACCACTCTGAACAAAGCCCTCTTGGAAAAAAAGATGTCAGTTCAGTCCCCAAGTTTATTACAGTAAAGTGTTTGATTTCCCACAGCTACCCTAATTGTGGCATGAACATCTGTCAATGACAAAATTAGAAGAACTTGTCATTATATAGATTTCATCTACTTTTGCGTGTCCTATTTCCCCACCATTGCTCAGGAGAGGGTTTTCAAAGAATATTTCCAGTACGAAGTTTTCCGTATTCAAGAGGAGTCCCATGAATTCTTCAGCCTAATGTGTTATGCATGAAATACACTTGTTCTATCAACATGAATCCCAAGTGGTCATTATTGAATACCAAATTTGAATACCCCAAAGAGTCTGGGACATACTTCATTTAATTCTGAAATCAATCTCTGAATCAACTATTATAATCCTTACTTTTTTGTTTATTTTTGAAATAGTCTTGCCATGTAGCCCAAGCTGGCCTCAAACTTGAGACTTTCTTGGTTGCCTCAGTCTCCATGATTCAGTCTCCTCAGTGCTGGGACCACAGGCAGGCACCATTATGCCGAACTCTATAGTCCTAATCTTTATGATAGCCAACTCTTATTGTTACAGTTAACTTTCATGACGCGAACACTGTTATCAAACATTGACTCATTCTTCTTATGGAACATATAGGGTTAGACTCCTAGGAGCCACTAGTCCCAGTATTATGATCAGCCAATCAAAACATAACCTCATTCTGTGAATGTTTTGTACATAAAGACACCTTTATGTACATTTCTGGGAAGTCTATTTTTTTCCCATGAGACACACCACATGCCTGTGTTTGGAAACACCAAACAGTACCTCAGGCCTATGCTGAGGTGTATGTAAACAGTAAAATCACTAAGAGAAAGAGCACGTAGTATTAAATAGACCACCAAAAGGACACTTGTTTATACTGTAATATAAGAGCTAAAATTAGTAGACAGAGCATCACTATGTTCAACATCAGCTGGGAATAGGCTCCAGGGATCGTTCAACTTTCCTGCCACTTTGTCATGGCTATGAAAATGTGATGAATGTTGGTTTGGGGAGTAGGAAGCTCACAAATGCAAAATCTGCCAATAATAAAGATGAATGATATACAGTGAAACTGAGAACCAGGCATACAGTTGACCTTTCCATTGCATTAGTGGTTGTGTGTATCTAGGTATCAAAACTAGTTTACTGGAAGTAAGAATTTCATGAAAAGTGTGCAAATCATTGCACTGCATGTACCCTTTTGCATGGTGCTTTTAAGAGGAGATTCATCACGTAACTTTTTTAACCTTTTAATTGCTCTGCCAGGTCTTCCAGGGATGTGGCCAGCCCAAACCTGCCCCAGG
This sequence comes from Capromys pilorides, assembly GCA_004027915.1. NCBI lineage: Eukaryota > Metazoa > Chordata > Mammalia > Rodentia > Capromyidae > Capromys > Capromys pilorides. Next base: position 12,168 of record PVKN010030428.1, read on the forward strand.
GCTCAGATCTGCCCGCTCAGCTCCTGAGAATTTTAACACACGTTTTAGGCCCTACAATCCTGAGGAAAGACCCACAACGGCTGCAGGCACTAGCTTGGACCGGCTGGTGAGTACACGGAAAATGATGATTCCAGCGGGCGAGCGCCTTTTCTTTCCAAGGTCATTCATTCTTCAAAACAGGTCATAGGATTCTAAAAATGTTGGTTGAAAATTCATCTCATTCTTATATCTGCTCCTGTTCTTAATTAGAATATTGAAAAGTAATAAGATCTTTCTTTTAGGGCAGAATTAGATTATCTAAGAAATCTTATAACTATTAATCAACTGGTACAGTGACCAGATTTTCAAGTACATATTTCTTCTGAAATATTAATTGGAAAACTGAGTTGCCAGTTCTTCTATATAATTGCAATAGCATATTTTTTATTCATCTGCCTCAGTTCTTTTTTAAGCATGATTATTTATTCAATTATGATGTTACTTTATTATGACTTTTTATATGCAAAGTTTCCTATTGGAAAGTCCTTGCCAAGACAGCTCAAATTAAAGTTACTATGTCATTTTTCT
>PVKN010030429.1:0-12731 GCA_004027915.1 Capromys pilorides
GTAGGCTGCAGATACAATTGGAAGTAATTTTTGAGCATAGTCTCAGGTTAGAATCCAAATTAATTTATTTGCATTTGGATATTCAACTGTCTCAGAATCATTTGTTGAAAACACTGTCCTTTGTCTAGTGAATTCCTTTAGTATCATTGCCCCAAATCAACTGATCATAAACATTAAGAGTTTATTTCCAGAGATCATGAGAAAAATATAACCTAGTGGTCATTATAGCCTACTCCACTTGTCCAGGATCAGTTTTCCACAACATGAATCTGGTGGGGATGGGGGCAGCCCTTAGCCTAAGTGGTACAGCTATCGATCATTCTTACCAAGATTCAGCAAACTTCTTTTAAAAATGCTCCAGTCAAAAGAAACCTGGAAATTGCTCCTTAATTTGTTATTTGACAATTGATCTATTTCATTACACTTCAGATTAATATTTTTGACAGTTTTTTCAAGTTTTATTGTTACATTGTATGTGAGCTTCCTGTCACATGACCATCTTGGAAGTCCTGTCATGAGTTATTTACCCTTACCACAGGCATAATCATGAACAACAGAATTCCTCCAACCTAGTTATCTTGCCATGTTTTATTAGCAATTTTACCTGCAAATGTTATTTGTCTTTACATATTATAACAAATTAATCCTAATACATTATTTGCTATTTTAAACCAATTTTGATGATATGTTTATTTTGCCTGGAAGTAACTAGGCAGCACAAATAAGGAGAATTTGGTGGGTTTGGTGACAGAAGTTGTGGGTATGTAACTTCACTTTCCACTTAACCACAATCCAGAGCAAGGTATCTATCTCTCTGTTGCTCATTTCTAAAACTGGGCTTTTGTTAGCGTGGAGTAAGAACATACTGTGTCAAGCCCCCTTATAAACTGTCAACTGCTGTACAAATGCTGGTTTTGTGTATTCTTCAGAAGAATTATTTTTCCTTGCATTATCTTGATTTTTACAAAAATAGAGCACACTGGGAGCTGATGGATTAGGAAGAGAAGTGATGTGTGGGTTGAAGTAAGGCAGGAAAAATACACCTAGAAAAGTAGTCACATGACTCCATCTTATTAAAGTTATCCCTGTCCCGCAGAGGAACAGAATGCTATAACTTTCTTATTTGCCCCTCTAACAGCTTCCTGGGTACCAATATAAATGGGAATTTGCATAACAATTTACACAACAAAATAAGACAGTCACATGTATCACCATGTGATGCCATAGTTTGTTAAACAAAAAGTAAACAACTTTACTATATTAATTTCACAAAATAAATGAAAATGTTTATATAAGAATTAAGACTGCACGAAACACATATTTCATAAAATCGATAGTTTCACTATTAAAAATTTACATTTAGATGGGAAATAAATACCTGTCATATAATTAGGCTTAACCTGATGTAAGGAACACAAACCATTGATTTTATTGCTCAATTTCTTTCATACATTCAGGTCCTTTAATTCAGATGACCTGTACTGCATTATTAACAATGATTTTTCAGAACTGCTTGAGATTCAGCATTGGCAATAAACCAACCAGCAGGGAAAACTGAAGCCCGTCACAGAGGTATAGTCCTATTTATCCAAGGAGAAGCCATGCCATTGTATTCTCTACACACCTAAGATATGGTTGTGGTTAACCTCCATTCACTTTATCTAGATCTCATACCACTGTAAAATGCCACATTTCAAAGGGACAATACAATTTCAACTACACATTTGTAAAACACTCGACCCAATCAGTCATCTAGGAAACCATCTGGCATATAGGTGCCCAGGGCCTCCCACATGGCTGATCATCTTGTAGGTCCACCATATGGATGAGGTCCTTATATTTAAAGAAGTTCTATGTCAGGTTCCAATATGCAGAAATGAGAACTGCTGATGTCCAAGCTTTTCAACATAAAAGGTTTTCATCGTTTGGTATAAAGGGGGGACTGGTTCCAGGACTCCCCATGCAAATACCAAAATCTGGAGGTACTCAAGTTCCTTATATAAATAGTAGCCTCAAAATGGAAACAACTCAAATGTCTACCAAATGATGAATAAGTAAGCAAAATATGGTATGTGAATATAATGGGAAAAGAAATGAGCAACTGATACATGCCACAATGCAGTCAGAACTAAAAGACACATTGTGATGTGCCTAAGTTCAGTGACAGATGCCAGGCCTGGAGATAGCACATATTTTATAACTCCATTACTATTAAGTGTCTAAGTAAGTGTATATATAGAGATGGAAAGTGGATTAGAGATGGACAAAGGATAAGCAGGAGAGAAGCTACTGGAAAAATAAAATAGCCTAACACTGGGTTATGGTCATAGTTACACAATTTAATAATTTGACTAAATATCACTGCATTATGTTATATGTATAATGAGTATATTTATGCTATATAAGTTGTGTTAATAAAGTAGTTTTTAAAAAGAATAGATAACAGAATGCACCCAGAGAACACATGTGTAATCTTCTGCAGTATTAATGTTCCATGCTTTGCCACAAAGGGAGAACTGAACTACTACATGACCAGCAGAATGTGTATTTTCTATTTTAAGTGGTAGATGATGAATACCTGTGAGAAGGTCAAATAAGGTACACAAAACGAAATGCTTTAGGATCCTGGAAGAAACGTAAAGAAACATACACATGATTTAGGAAGTGATAGCAGAGTAACAATACATGTGGTACATTTGCACATGTCCTTAATGTTATTTTTTTTCAATTAGTAACACAGTCTAAGTGCCATTTCCTCCATGCCATCCCTGATTCACTAGGCCAGGTTAGGTCCCAAGAGTTTGTACTCCCACGGCAGTGTGTGCTTCTCCTTTGATAAACATGTCGCATTTCATTATAAGCATTTATATTTACCTATCTGGCTCAACTGTCAGCTCTACTGGAGGCTGAGAGAGGTATCTATTAAATTCTCTGTATTATTAGCATATGCATATATCTAGCATATACAGTGTTCAAAACGTATCTTCTAAGTAGCAATCATATGCTAAATTATATTCAAACATACATATTAAGGTTATCCACAATGAAATATAGATAAGAGCTGGATTACAGGTTCGACATGAAGAAACTATTTATTTATTTATTTATTTATTTATTTATTTATTTTGCAGACTGGAGTTTGAACTCACGACCTTGCACTTGACAGGCAGGCACTTGTGCCCGGAGCTATCTCCCCAGCCCCCAACATTTCTCACTTTAGAAAACTTTCTTTGGATTTCATTTTCCCAACATTAACATAAATAAAATGTCATCCAGATAGCAAATTTAAACCAAAAATTCTAATATTCTGAAGTCACAAATGTCCGTAAATGAGTTTCACACTCCTCTTGGGCAAGTACAGCTTTAGCATTACAGTGCATGTAAGTTTCTACCTGTCAAATGCTTAGCAGCCATTAGAAAATAAACCCATAATTTTATCCTGTAAAAACCGTCAGATATCATACCCAAGTTTTGTCTACTAAACATAGGTCATAATCATTTTCTCCCTGTAGGTTACTTTTTTTGTTGCTGAGACAAAATACCCCAAACCTCAAGTTGAAAAAGGAAAGGTTTAGGGTTTGTTTCTCACAATCTGCGGAAGATTCAGTTCACAGTTGGCTGGCTCCAGCAAGGTCACATAGCAGAGGGGCATCACAGAGGAGAAATAGTCTGTGGTAAGGCAGAGAAGCTATAAGGCAGCAAGTATCGAATAATAAGTGACAAGCAGTGACAAAGACCCTCTTTCTGTCTGTTAAATCTTATCCACGCTACATACCTTTAGGAAGAGGAGCACACACACCCAGGGTAGGGTACCCTTAATCCTATCCAGAATAATGCTAAACCAATCAGTAGACTTAGTCACACCATTGATCCCAGTGAGACACACTCTAGATCCAGCCACCTCTGAAAAGCCCTGCCTATGATTGTGTGAGGCTTCAGGGAGACATCTAAATATAAGCCATAACACCTTCCTTCCCTCAATTATATTGTCAGTCCTGGGAATTGAACCTGGGACTTTGTAGTAGCCAAGTGCTTTATCACTGAGCTCCATTCCAGAAAAAAAATTTTATTGAGACAGGGTCTAAATTTCCCAATCTGGCCTGAAACTTGCAATCCTGCCCAGTAAGTACAATAATAGGTATGTCCACCACACTTGGATCCATCCTTCATTTATTATTTATATAATAATGAACACATATTTCTTTATTCATTCATGCACTAGGAAATGATACAAGGCCCTGTGGTAGAAACTGAACAAATGGTAGTGCTCTGCTGTCAGGAAGTTTATACTCTGAAAGAGCAGATAAACAAAAACAATAGTGATTGTTAATACCATATGCCAGGCACTGTTGTAAGCACTATGTGTGTGAACTGAGTTAATACAACTCTTTGAAAAGACACTATGACATTATCATTGAGAAAGAGAGAAACAAAATACTTTGCCCAAAATCACATACAAATGGAGGACCCAAACTTCAAATGCACATAGTCTGGCCCAAGAGTCTCAGTACTGATCATAGGCAATCTGCCAGTCTATCTCATCCCAGTCTTTTGCCTGAACTTCCTGAATAATCTCTTTCTTTTTCCTTCAATGCTGCAGACAAAACTCAGGGCCTCAAGCACACTAGACAAGCACTCTGCTAGAGAGCTACATCCCTAGCTCTCCACAGTAAGCTATTATGTGGCCTTATTGATGGAGTGACTATGGGAATGAATAGATGAAGAATTAATAATGAGTCTCAGGTTTCCATTTTAAACACTTTGTTATATGAAAGTAACTATACAGAAACCAAAATACATAATTTCAACTATAGTACAGTGCACATATATAATATACACATCGTAACTATGTTACGAACTCAGAATAAAATTGTGTTCATAGAAAGTGGGCAAAGAATAAAAATTTCAGTTAGAAATAAATTCAATAGAGATAGTACATACAGCATGGTAAACACAGTTCATAACAATATATTACATTCTAGAAAATTACTAGGAGAATATAAATTTGTGTTACATCACCACAAAAAGACGAAAAATATGTGAGGCTATGCATAAATTAATCAGCTTGATTTAGCTTTTCCATAATACATGCACTGCATGATCAAAATATATGAATATTTAAAATTTTAAAATTTATTATACTCAAAAAGATACAGTGCCATTGTTTCCCTTCAAAATATTCCCCCTTGCTTCAAACACACTTAGTCCATTATTGTCACTTTCTGAACCAGCTCTGGAAATCCTCTTTCATGTCTTTACCAATTGTAATAAAAAAATAGAGTGAACACTGCTACGAAATGCTATCCAACAGGAAGTTAGGCTCGTGAAAACATGACAGCGTGTCTTCATCTTCTTATACAAAGATCTGGAACCATGCAGGTTCTGTGTCTTCCCTAAAGACAAAATGGCAGCAAAAGGAGTCTCAGCCACTTTGCTACCACTGGGTGAAAACACCTGAAACCTGAGAATTAAAGGAGGAAAGATTTACTTTAGTTCAGTTTAAATCCACAGGTGCTACTTCCAAGGCAGAAAAAAAGTGGGAAAGGGACATGGGGTGGAAATGGGCTTAGCCTTTGACAGTCAAGACACAGAGACCTGTGGAACCAGGGGCAAGGTCACACCTGAATGACCCACCACTGGCCAGGCCCCTCCTCCTAACAGCACATTTAGCTATAGAAGTCATCTATGGAAGAATCCACTGATTAGTATAGCACCCTCATAACCCAAACACATGAAGTTTTCGGGGAACATTTTAAACATAAACTATATTCCATAAATTTTTTAATCCATTCAGTTTATCAAGGCTCCTACAATAATGCAACTAAAAGCACTTACAAAAGAGGTCTTCCAGAACTGCTTCAAAAAGTTGCTTCCATGGATAAGTGTGCTTGAAGCGAGGGGGAATATTTTAGGATGATGAATGGCAATGTATCTTTTGCCATAATAAAAATTTTAATTTAAACAATCGCATCTCATACATTTCTCAAAAGATATTGTGTACAGGACATGAATTTAATTCAATGTAAGTATGATATTCATGAACTCACTATACTCTCTTTTTCTCAAACCTGGGAACCCTGATAGGATATGGATCCCTGGCCTGGTCCATGACTCACACTCTTGAATAGCTTAGCTACTACTATGGGCTTACAGTAGGTATTTCTGTGCCTTAACACCTTTGAAGTCTTTGGAGTCTTAACACCCTAAGTTTTCAGTCATGACCTTTCAAGTATGAAGAACCAACATATTTCCTTCTCAGTAATTTCTTAGGGAGAAGTGTATGTTCAAATGTAGTCATTAGCAAGTAAGCAAAGATCTGCATTAAAAGGGCTTAGGAGCTCTGTGTACCTCAGTACAAGGCATCAGGTTTGCTCTTCCAAAAAAGCCTAAAAAGAAGATTCACAATTTGGTATTCGGGTCACAAGAGCCCACTAATAACTTCATAATACAATAGAAAATCCATAAAACACTAACTTAGGCCTACTACTACTCTAACAGAGGACTACCTCAAGTAAAACTTGAGATCATAGCTCTTTAAGACAAAAGTTCTCCTCCACTTTTGGTAAAAGTGTAGATGAATGCAATCACTATGGAAATCAGTGTGGAGATTCCTCAAAAGGCTAGGATTGGAAGTCCTGTTCAAGGGGCTGGGAAGATAGCACAATGGTCTAAGTGCCTTCCTGGCAAGCATAACAACCCAAGTTTGAGCCCAGGTAACGCATGCCATGTTGGCCCTGGAACTGGGCATGGAAGTGCATCCCTATAATCCCAGTGCTTGGGAAGCTGAGACAGGATCACTACAAGTCTGAATTGCACAGGGAAACACTGTATAGAATACATAAATAAATAAATAAATAAATAAATAAATAAATAAACAAACAAACAAACAGACAAACAAGAAGTGCCATTCCCCTACTATGTTTTTTTTTTCAAAAAGAACTGAAAACGTCATACAACACTGATATGTGTGTACTCATGTTTATAGCAGCAGAATTTGTCATAGCTGAATCTTGGAAGCAACCCAAATACCCATCAACTGAGGAATGGATAAAAAAGATATAGTATTTTTACATAATGGATTATTATTCAGCCATAAAAAAGATGAATTAAAGGCTTTTATATGTAAATAGATGCAACTAGAGACTGTATTGGTAAGTGAAACAAATCAGAGGCACATATGCAAACATTATATTGTCTCACTAGTGTGAGAAAGAAAGAAATAACAAAATCTTAAAGGTATAATAGGTACTATGAAAGGGAAAGAATCTGTTCACTGGGATGGAAAAATGGGATGAGGAAAAGGACAAAATCAAGAAGAGAAAAAGATATATTTATGTATATACTGCTGACTTCTACTGAACTGTTCAAAGGAGTAACGCTTAATTATTTTATTTAACTTATTTTCTTATTTTTCTTTTTAATTTTTATAACTTTTTTAAAGCAATTTTGTAGGTTTATATCTGGGAACCTACAACTACTTTAAAGATAACATTATGCAATATGACAACAATTGTCAAATTCCTATTACTTTGTTTAATGAAATTTTGTATCATTTAATTTTTCTAAAACGTATTTATTACAGGGTCCCACTACATAGATCACACTTGTAGTGATCCGCATGTTATAAGTCCCCCAACTGCTGGGATTACAGGCACATGCGACCATGCCTAATCTCAATCACTGTCTCAGCGCACCCCAGGGGCAGGGCCAGCATAGCATGGTGTATCACTTCTAATGTTTTTTGCTTTTGTTTTTTTTTTTTTTTTTTTTTTTTTTTTTTTTTTTACCATTTTGCAATCTTTATAAAATATAAGTAAAAAAGATCTATCTTAGGACATCACTGAGTTATGATGTTACAGTACAGGTTCTCTTATGTCCTGAGTTCTCACTGACCTTGAAGGGCTAGGGTCAATATACTAGTTACCTGGTAGCCCTTCTTTTTCTCTAACTTTTGGTCTGCCAACTTAAGTTGCTAACCCTCTAGAAGAGATGCTTAATGCTATTATTCCCTAGGACATAGACACTTGAACTTAACTACATATCACTATCTTTCTGAATATCAAACATCTTAGACATAACATGAAATAGGTGTTTTCCATGAATTATTGATATTCTAAATTTTAAATCCTGGGCCAGCAAGATGGCTCAGCATTCTAAAGTGCCTGCTTAGACAAGCTTAGGCAACTGCAGGGACTGCAGTTCGATTCCCAGCACCACATGCTGCACAAGCCTCACTCCCAGGGCAGGCTGAGCCAACCACAACATAAAAAAAGTCCCTATAGAATGTGAAAAAAATAATGATGCATTTTTACACATAAATTTAGGAATTTAGCCATATACTAAATTATAGCAGACTAATCCTATATCATTTTTCTTGTCTCTTATTCTCTTTTATTATTGTTATTATTTTAAACAAACATTAACTTGGGAGAGAGTATAGCAATCATTGATATGATATCAGAAACAGTACGCATCTGGAAGACCACAATGACGGGGATTCCAAGCATGGTTTTAGTATTGCACAATGAGATCCTCAGTGTAGTTGCTTACTTCACAGATATTAGCATATATAATTAGTCAAGGTGAGAATTCTACCAATTAACTGCTAATCTCAAAAACCTGTTGGAAATTCTTGGGACAATTGCTGTAACCATCCTGTGTATATAAGTGCATGGTTTTGCTCCTGCTATGTTTCCTATGTTTTTGCTTGCTGTCAAATTTTCTGCACAAGGAGATTATGGAGCCACAGAAGAAAGGGATCGACAATGTAGAGTGTACCTAAGAAGAGTTACCTAGAGAGAAAACTTTTAGGCTTTCACAGAGAGCAAATTGATCAAGCAATGGCCATGACTCATCCAGATGGCTGACGGTGTCAAAAGACCTACAAACAACCGGGCGTGGTGGTGCACGCCTGTAATCCCAGCACATGGGAGGCTGAGGCAGGAAGATCAGTGCAAGTTCGAGACCAGCCTGGCTACAAAAGTGAGCTCAAGGCCAGCCTAAACTGCATAGCAAGACCCTGTCTCAAAAAGACAAAAAAAAAAAAAAAAAAACCTACAAACAGTTGTACATGGTTTCAGGGTAAATCCTGAGGGGATTTGAAAGACCGTGTCAGATACAAAAGTTACATTTTTTGTTAGATAGGTTTGCTTTACCTTGGTCTTAACAATCCAGCAGAAAAGTCTATCCATGAGGTATAAAAAGTAAAGCCATATTAAAAAAAAAATAAAAAAGGACAGCCATATTAATATACTGAGCTCTAAAAGGCTCAAGTCAACAGTTTCTGACATTGCCAGTTGTACTGATAACTCTATAACTACTATTATGGATTATTGGACTATATACATACAGTTACTTTCTCTTAGTTCAATGAGAAGAAAGATTTGTACTAATAGTGTTTATAAAAGATATGAAGTCTGCATCTTGTACTCTGAACAAATACTACAAAGACAATAATATGTAATGTATTAATAATTGTATCTGTCCTACTAACCTGTTGTGAAACTGTCTCTTTGCTATTTCTTTTCATTAAAATTAAGTTTTAAATATCAAGCCAAGTTTTCCCAGCTGGCAAGCTATCTGTTCTGTGTCCCTTAATTTCCCCCTCCAATTGAGTTATGTGCTCAATAATATATCTGCTCCTGAATCTGTTTTGCAAATTATTGCAATAATCATGCAATTTAATTAAACATTAGACAAGTTCATAAAATGAAAGAAAGAACACAAAAATAAACATATTGATCAGCTAAAAAAGGTCTATCTTGTCAGTAACAATAAAAGACATTACAACGGTGAAATTCAAACCCCTTGCCAAAAATTTGACCTTTATTCTAACACCTTTTTCTTCAGTAGTCGAAATTGTAAGGACTTGACTGAAACAAAGATGAAGAAGTCACGTGACTGAATTTAAAAAAAACACCATAAACTCTGAGTAGTTTCCCCCAAATATGAAATGTCGCCATTAAAATAAGAAAGGGAGGGCCAGCCAAATAGCTCAGCGGATTAAAGCACCTGCAAGCAGGCTCAGGGGCTAGGGTTTGATCCCCAGGCCTACTGTGTCAGCCCTGCCCCCAGGGAGCGCTGAGATGGCAATTGAAACTGGGTATGGTGGCACATGCCTATAATCCCAGTTCTTGGGAGGCTGTAAAAAGGATCACTATGAGTCTGATCTACTAGTGAGACTCTGAACACCTGTAGACCCTGCCCTAAAAATAAAAAAAATAAAAAAGAAGAAGAAAGGAAAAATTAGTCAAGGTCTTTAGTATTTGCTTCAGAGAATGAGACCTGGAAAATTTAAGTATACTGCCCCCTGAATCTCTCAAGTGAGACCCCAGGAAGAACTTCCCATCACCATTATGCTGTATTCCATTTCTCCATGGGTTACCACACACCTTCTTCTGATAATCTTTACAAAATTAACATGCCTATTCTAATCACGGGTGGGAGAATAGAAGCAACTCACTGGAAACAGACTTGAGCATGATGAGTGTACTGAAGTGAAAGCCAATTACACTGCCTCTTTCTAGGCAGGGCCCACAGGAGCTCTACACCTTCGTGGCCTGGGGAGATTATTCTGTCTAATCGAGGGCTGAGTTCTCAAGAAGTCCATTGTTGCCACACACCAAAGTCACACTCTTAAGGCTCTGCTGCTAATGAATAAAATATCCTTATCTCTACTCATCTGAGTCTTCTATCTCCCAATTGGTTCCAAATTTTGAGATCACATCATACTATACCACTAATTAAAACTCTCAAATCCTAAAAGTATGGATGCCCATTTTATTTTCTCACAGTGCTTTGGGATTTAACGCACGGCCTCAGGTATGCTAGACAAGTGCTCCTCACTAAGCCCCCTCTGCACCCCAAAATCTATATTTTTGGGGGGTGGAACTGGGGATTGAACTCAGGCCTTTGCACTTGCCAGGTAAGCACTTATTCTACTGAGATATCTCCCCAGCCCCCCGAAATCTATACTCTTGAAAAATATTTTCTTTAAAATGTAACTCACTGATTTGACCCAGAGCCAAGGCCCAACGTGTGAGATGATTCAGGGCCCTCAGGATCCTCATTCAACCCAGCGACTAGGCCCAAGGTGTGAGTGAGATGATCCATGGCCCATCACTCCTCATTCAACCCAGAGTACAGGCCAAGTATGTCTGGTGTGGAACCTTGCAGCAGAACTCCCTGCAGAGAGGCTAGAGGCAAAACCCACCCAGCTGCTCCAGGAGCAGAACATTTTACCAGAGTGGCACAGCAGATTCAACTCCAAGGCCTGCAGCAGGAAAAAGTGGAGTGCAGCAGCCAGGCCCAAGCCACAACCACCTGAATGAGTTAGAACTTGGTAGATCCCGACCTGGTGCTAAGGTAACAACTGCACCAAAGCTCTATACCAAAGGTCAGAGGACAGTGCTATACATAATAGCAAAGAGTAGGAACAAAATGCATTTTCAGGTCCCAAACCCACCCAGAACAAATGCAGGAGACAATAGCATAGAAGAAATTGGAAATCACACAGCTGAAATCTCTGAATTAGTAACATCTGAAGTAAAGAAACAACTGCAGAAAGGTATAGAGGAAATCAGATCAGAAATAATTTCTGAAGTAAACAAAGAAATGATAATTATAATGAAAGTACTAAATGTTCCTAAAGGAAACACTGATTTAAAAAAAAAAAAGAGGAGCATAGAAAAAAGATGGAATCCTTGAATGAGCAATGTAGGAAAGAAACAGAATGCAGGAAGCAGATTCAAGTGCTATACAGGAAATTAAAACCTCAATCACAAGCTGGCAAAACCATTTCAAAGAAAGTGAAAATAGACTTTCAGACTGTAAAGACACCATTGCAGCTAGTGAAAAGGTAAGAAAAGATCTCTTAAAAACAACTAGGATGCAGGAAAAAAAATTCAACATTTGAAAGATGATGTAAAGATGAACAATGTAAGACTAAGAGGCACCAATGAGAAAGGAGTCTGTAGAGATGACATAAAAAGAATATGGGCAGAACTCATAGTAGCAAACTTTCCAAATATGGGGAAACAATCTGACATTCAGTTAACCTAAGCATATAGAACTCCAAATAATATCAATCCAATTAAAAAAACACACCCAGACATATAATAATCAAGATCCCAGAAATTCAGCACGCCACTAGAGAAAAGAAATAGATCACATTTAAAGAAAAACCCATCAGAATAATGGCAGATTTCTCTTGACAAACCATCAAGGCAAGAAGAGCATGGAGCAAAGTACTATAAGTCTTGCAAGAAAACAAATTCCAATCTAGATTCATATACCCTGCGAAACCTTCTTTCAAGTATAACAGAAAAATGAAATACTTCCACGACAAAGAACAATTAAAGAATTTCATGATGACAAAGCCAACCCTATACAGTTTACTAAAAGGTACTCTAGAGAGGGATGAAAATGACCACAGCTTCATGAAAGAGAATGGAAAGAACCCAACAAACAGGAGAAAAAGGGGTATACAACAGCAGTCTTTCAACTATTCTTTTGTATACAGCAGCAAAATATATCCATCAGTATATTCTACAAAGGGACTTCTCCTGCACCCTATAGGTCATACTCTGTCTCGATTTATGGGGTAGATACCAAGGAAATAGCAGCAGCTCAGTCCCACAAGTGATACCTGACCACCAATAAGCATCATGGACACTGTCTATATCCACAACTTACTAGAACTTTGTGTGATATCCTACCCCCAAACTGTAAGA
>PVKN010030430.1:0-12719 GCA_004027915.1 Capromys pilorides
AACAGCAGACCAGAGTAGGAAAGACAAAAGTATATGACAATCAGGAGCGAATCCCAACCATAGCAAAGAGAGCAGTGGGGGAGGTGACTTTGGAAATAACTGGAGTGTGCAAGTCCCAAAAAACAAATAAAATGCATTCAGGAGCCAGGTGACGTCCCTGAACACCAGATTAAAGACTACACTCAATTTGTGGGGAACCTGGAACTGCTCAAGGTTTTGTTAGGAAAAAGTGATGCTCAGATCTGTGCTTTAATAGCCAGTAACAAAGTGAGGACAGAATCAGAAAGGGAAATACTGCACTGTAGCAGAGTAATTAGGAAGCTGTGACGATAATTTAAACAGGGAGAAATACAGGGCTACTGTGGACTTGGAAGTTTAGCGAGGCACCACACAGCTGGAATCACAGGCAGCAGAGAGGATGGAGCCCAAAATGACTGTGATGCTGCTTCTAATCTATAATAATAAATAATAAACCGTTAGACCAGAAGATACATTCTAACATTTTATAAGGGAGTAAGTTACCTGGATAGAAGTTCTCCTTTGCTACCCAAGCTTGGCCGTCGATATTCCGCAAGTACTTGGAGGGGGTCTTGGGGAACCTCTGAAATGATTTCTGCATGTATTTCTCCCGGATACGTAGCGCCCGGTACAGACCTGTACAAACCACCTCAAAATCTTCAATCGTTACCTGCCAAAAAGACATCCCAATGCCAAAGTCAACCCTGGGCAAATCCAAGGAAGGTGCTTTCTGTGGCAGCTCCAGCGATGCCTCGTCCCCCTGGCTGCTTCCTTGGGGAGGTGGGCTTCTGGCCTTGCTCCAGGAGCAGGTCATGCGCTTTTCCAGTTCTTTCCTCTGTACTATAACTCACCTCCCTAGGTGAGTCTTTCCCTAGGGTCCTGCATTTCTTTCTATTTGATGCAGTACTGGGATTCAAACCCAGGGCTTTGCTGCTGCTCTGCAAGGGCTCCCCCACTGAGCTGTGCCCCTAGGCCTGTTTTGGTTTTGGTTTTTATAATAGAGCAGTGGGCAAATATGATTTTAAAAACCCATTCTAACATGATACATACCAGTGATGACAAACCATTTTAGAGATGTCAAACAGCGCTCTGCAGCATGCACCACTGGTGCAGTTTCTTTCTTCTATGTAACAGACATATTTTGGGGGGAGGGCTTGCGACAGTATCTCACTATGTAGCTCGTCTGGCCTTGAATTCTCAGTGATCCTCCCACCTCAGCCCCCTGAGTGCTAGAATTATAGGTATTTGTCACCACATCCAGAATAATAGTTGGATATTTGAAGAAAAGACTTCTGAATACAGTCTTAACTGAAAGACAATGTAACGATGTGATTGTAATTATGAAAATTCAAGTCATTGTTGGTCAGTGAGGGAAATATTTTGAAATGAATACAGTGTTCCTCAGACTTATTCATTCACTGCCTGTGAAAACTCTGGATATTTGTGAATGTCTCCCATGAAAGTTGTGTGTGTGTGTGTGTGTGTGTGTGTGTGTGTTTTAACAGGACCAAGGACTGTACCCAGGGCTATCACCAAGATATATCCTAAGCCCTTATTTTATTTTGATTCAAAGTCTTCCTAATTGCCCTGGTTGGCCTTGGACTTATTGCCCTCCTGCTTCAACCTCACTAATGGCTGGGATTAGAGGTGTGTGCCACCATGACCAGTTTTTAGATGGGTGTTTTGTTTTGTTTTGTTTTTGTCTTTTTAGAGACAGGATCTCTCCCTATGCAGATCAGGGTGGGCTTGAGCTCATTTTGTAGCTGAGGCTGCTGGTCTTGAACTCACAATGATCCTTCTGCCTCAGGCTCCCATTTTTAGATGATTTGAAAAGGAAACTTCAGCTAAAAATACAGAGGTTCTAGAGTAAACTTTGATTAGAACTACTGGAAATTTCTTAAACCGGGCCATCTCTCTTGCCCTCCATTCCCAACTCCTGGATGGATCAGATCTGCCTGAGCAGTTGCAGTCTAAAGTCACTGAATGCTCAATACTGTTACTGCATAAGACTTTTTCTCTAGGGCCAGCTTAAGCATGGTGAGCAGGCTGTGTCCTACTCCAAGTGACACCATGACAGAGCTGCAGCTCGCAGGTGCTGCCTTGCCATGACTGACTCCATTTTACAAAGCAGCAGTTTGCTCCATCTGAGTCCAAGCGTTAAGGCAGAAACTCACTAACTTGTCTGTGCTAATGGAAAACCACCAGATGTCGGGCACCCAGAACTCATCAAGAACAGCTTTAGTTGCACAGCCAGTCGCAAAGACATAAATGATAAATTAATCATGCTAATAAAGAGCACCACCTACACACTTCCTGTGTTAAATCAGGGGCATAAGGACACTTGAGGTGCCAAAGCTACATCAGAGAAGCAGGTCTGATGGTTTATCTGGGACACCTGATCAAGGATTGGTGCAACTCTCTCGTGTGAACATTACAAAGGGAAGGGACTGCCAATAGTGGACACTGCCACACACATCAGCCTATCATCTCATCTTTTTTAAATTTTTATTTTGAGATATTATCTCACTGCGTAGTCCAGGTTGGCCTTGCATGCACTAAGTAGCCCAGGGAGGGCTCAAATGTTCGATGATGCGCCTGCTTCAGCCTCTCAAGTGCTGGTGTGACAGGCGTGCATCACCACACCTCGTTACAACCCATCGTCTTATGAGACCACTTGACTGCCCTGACTGTCCTCCAGGGTCAGCTCAGCTGGATCTTCCTGCTTGGTATGGCCAACTGGAAATTGCCTGTGGCATAGGTGGGCTTTGAATATGTTCTGTACTTCCACAAGCTCCAGTTTTTGGATAAGCTCAGCCCAGGTTCCTAAATAGACCTTTTTTTGACAGTTTGTGTTTAGATGGAAAGGCTGAGTGTCCGACCACAGGGACAGGGGGCCGACTAGGCAGCCTGAGTAGCTGCCACGGCACATGGAGCCCTCGTTTTTGTGGTAGCCATCATTCTGGTCTCCTGCTTGGAGTCAGACACCCGCTCCTTATTCTCTTCCACTCTACCCCACTTCTTGGCCAGCTGCAGAGCTAGGTTCTGCTGGGTAGTGGGCTCGATGCCCTTCCACCCCACTTCAACCTAGAACTGCTGGAACATGCCTTTCTGATGTCTGCTGCACTCTTGGAGATCCCCGACGAGGCCGCCCATGACAACGAGGCCCACAGATACATGATCAGCAAGCAGTTCCTTCACCAGCTGCGGGTGGGCAGGCGACAACCTGTGCTAGGTCCCCTGAGTCAATGAGGGAATGTGCTTGTGGCCTCCAAGGCCGTGAAGATGGGAGATTGGAAGACCCGCCATAGTTTCATCATTAATGAGAAGATAAATGGGAAAGTTTGGGATCTTTTTTCTGTGGCTGACAAAGTCTGCACCTTACTGGTTAGGCAGGCCCAGGAGGAGTCACTGCGGGCCTACCTGTTCACCTACAGCCATCAGCATGGAGATGCTGTCAGACATGTTCAAGCAGTTCTCTGTCTTTGCTTTGAATTCTGCTCCTTTAAATTTTGAGGCAAGTCTCAGTCAAACCTCTTTTATTTTTATTGTTTATTTTTTATGTATTTGGTATCAGGTCTCACTATGCAGCTCAGACTCATAGTGATCCTCCTGTTTTCAGCCTCCCCAGTGCTGGGGTTACAGGTGTGCATCACCACGCCCAGTTTCTCTCTTAGCATTTCTTTTCTTTTCTTTTCGTCTTTTTGAGACAGGGTCTTGCTATGCTGTTCAGGCTGGCCTTGAGCTCACTTTTGTAGCCCAGACTGCTCTCAAAATGGTGCCGATCCTCCTGCCTCAGCCTCCCAAGTGCTGGGATTACAGGCGTGCACCACTACATCCAGCCAGCATTTCATTTCTATCTTATGGTACTGATAATTGAACCTAGGAATGCTCTACTACTAAACTACATTCCTAGTCTTTTTTTTTTTTTTTTTTTTTTTGAGATAAAGTCTCACTACATTATCCAGATTTCCCTTGAACTTGTGATCTTTTAGCCTCTGCCTCCAGAATAGCTGCTGGGATTACAAGTGTGTACCACTAGGGCTCCTAGCCACTCCATAATCTATGTTATTGTGTGGTGTGTGACTTGGGTGTTATAAATATTACTAATTAAGATTGGGATAGTCTGGGCTGGGAAGATAGCTCAGTGGCATAAGCACTTTCCTCACAAGTGCAAAGCCCTGAGTTTAATTCCTAGTTAAAAAAAAAAAAAGATTAAAATAGTCTAGAAGAACTTGGGATTGGCTCAGACTCACCTTTGTCAAAAAATCTAGAGAGCTGAGCATGGTGCCATACATGTGCCTGTAATCCCAGCACTTGGGAAGCTGAGACAGAAGAATTATCATGAGTTTAAAACCAGCCTGAGCTATGTATTGAGTTCAAGATCAGTCTGAACTACATAGGCATCTAGAGTACTCAGTATTCAGTTAACTAAAAATAGTTAAACTATATAGAAAGACACAAATATCCAGGCTGAATTAATGGCTCAATAAGCTGGTTCTCATGGGATACAGAAATTGATCCTATTTAATTTTTGCCCTAGAGAACTGAGGATTGAATTCAGGGCCTTTACACTGAGCTATATCTTTACTCTTTAAAAACAAAACAGGGGCTGGGGAGATAGCTCCGTGGCAAAAGTGCCTATCTGGCAAGTGCAAGGTCTTGAGTTTGAACCCCAGTCCCACAAAAAAAAAAAAGAAAAAAGAAAAACAAAACAAGGTCTTCTAGTCACTAAAATTGCCCAGCTGCCTCAGTCCTCTGGAGCTCTATGATTATAGGTGTGGGCCACCATGCCTGTCTAGTTTAAGCATTTGTGTAAGGCCTGCTGGCTTTGGCTAAAGAATCTGTCAGGTGCTAGGTCTGTGACATGCTTATCAGGCCTATTAGGCTACCAGTCTATCAGCTATGTAGAACAACAACTGGGTCTGGTTCACCTTTCCAGCCTTTGCATGTAGTACCTAGTACCTAGTGTAGAGAGCATGATTAAACTGAATCAGTTGCTTATCAGGGATTAAAGCTCTGGAACATTAACCTCGATTTCCCCTTCACCACTCTGTCCACATGCCAAAGGTGCAGACTGGTTTGGCAGTGACCAGAACTGGCTGAAGGGCTGCTCCGAGGCCTGTCTGCTTTACTCCCCCACCAGGTACAGCAACCTACTTGCACCACAAGGCTCTAGGCCACCACTGCATTCTCCTCCAGTTCTCATGAGGTCTGTGGACCTTGTCCTGCACTTTCTTCCTTTTTGTTTTCAACAGTAGAGAATTTTCACATTTATTAAAGGTAGGAAAAAACTCAAAAGGGTAGGGAAAAAACAATAGGCCTTACAGAGCGAGCTTGGGCCAAGTAAAAACAGGAGAAAGGGGGGAACAATCAACACTAAAAATATACTTTACAGTTTAGGATGGGCTACCATGAAGAGAAATGATAACTCATTTTTTTTCTTGTCCCTATTTTCATCTCTACATACATAGGTATCAATTATGTCCCTGAATTTCTATATTCTTTGGAATGCTGGTGTTCTACAAATTGTTTCCCATCTATTTACCACTATTAAAAATTCCCTTTATGTTGTTTAGTATCTAAAACTGTCATTTAGGGCCAGCCAGATAGGTCAGCAGATGAAAGCACCTGCTTAGGCAGAGTGCAGTGGCTGGGGTTTGATCCCCAGCATGCTGTGCCAGCCTTGCCCACAGGGTGCGCTAAAACAGTGATTGAGACGGCATGGTGGCGCTGGCCTGTAATCCCAGCACTTGGGAGGCTGAAAACAGGAAAATCATCAGTCCAGTTCGATCTGATGTAGTGAGACCCTGTACTAAATTAGACCCTGTCCTAAATTCATTAAAAAAAAAAACCCTGTCATTTAAAAAACCTTCCATTTGCATAGCAACCATATTATTATTAAAAAAAGGCAAGAAAAAAAAAAAAGAACGGTTTGCATTTCATTGCTCTGGCACTTATAAATATCCCAAGACTTATTCTGACTGGGTCAGTTACATGAGAACAAGTTTCAGCGCTAGTCATTAAATCTATTTTTGGAGTAGAGACTGAGCACTGCAGAACAGTTTCACTAACATTATGCTGATACTGCAAGTATATGCGGCAGAGATTTATTAATTGAACAACTGTTCTGGGTAGGACAAGCTGGTCAAGTTGTAAGTAACACGAGTTTACTACCCCTGCAAAACACTAGAGTCTGTTCCAACAGTAATATTCTGGGTAGGCATCTGCAATGAAGTTGGAGAGGTCAGTTGGAGAAATAACAGTACCCCATTAGAGTTTTCTAACCTGTCTCTCTTTATTCTCATCTATCTTTTTTCTATTGATCTCACTTTTTTGGTTTATGCTGCTGCCCTTCTCTCTGTCCTAGGTCTCCCTTGGGTCCATCTTTCCCTGAGAGCCCCTGTTCCCCTTACCCCTGTGCCATTTTTCTGATGCCATCAAATAGACTCTTTAGTTCTGTTGACAAAATCCCATGGTACATTCTGGGGAACGTACATTACATTCTACTACATATCCTCCATGAAAAACAAACAAAAACCAAGGAGAAATTGGGATCATAAAAGCAATACAAAAATAGAAGACACACTCTATTTGTACTAAAACACAACAATGAAGTTTAACAGGCACAGGTAAGGGAAGAAGGAAAAAGCTAGACATGTCAAGCTGAGTGGCTTCCCAGTAGCTATGTCTGAGACAAGCACAACTCACCCCAGAGGCATAGTCCCCAGTGATCTGCACTCTCTGAAAATCAGGCACAGTCTCATAGGTTGGAGATGAAGAAATGCATTCATCAATATGGGACAGTTTGGTAGAAGATGTTTCACTTAGTGGAACTGACAGACTCACAGTCTTCCGGCCTTGAAAACGCCTTTTTCTGGTTTTGGAATTAAAAAGTAAGAGCACTTAGCTTTGTCTAAGTTGGGGGTTTCATTATAATAGTTGGATGTTTCACCATATTATTCATTTTGAGGACAAAAAGTGAAACATTACAATGTGAGTTGGGTATTAGAAACAGGATACCATACAGAGAAAAGAAATGTATCACAGAAGACAATGACATGGTTCATCCTTCTGTGTCTAGCTTATAAGAGTGGACCCTAGGGAATATTCTAGAATGTACATAGCATGCCCCTATCCTTCCCAAGCAGTTTGCTTCCAGCAAAACAGGCCTCTGGGGACTGAAAGGAGCACAAGTGGCATCAGCTACTATTTGTGTTTTGTTGTAGTCCTTAAATTTTGAGTTTTCACCTATCTGAAAAAATGGCTTACTAACAGCTACCTCATAAGATTTCTGTGAGATTTCATACATCTAAAATACCTGGCATAGGACTAGAGCTCATTAATTGCTTAATCAGTATTATTTCTTCAAATCGGTATTTATTGAGCTCCTACTTTGACATATGGCCTAAGTTAAGTTTCTCAGGGAATGCCAGAGGAAGCAGTTTATTGGATTTTTTTTTTTATTTGTTTGTTTTTTAAGAGAAGAAAGGTTTATTGAAAGCTCCAGAGAGATAACTTACTGTTTCTTTAGAGATAAAAAGCAGGATGCAGCTAGTGGGTTGGGGAAGGCTAGATGAAAGGAAGTCCAGGTTAATGGTTTAAGTTTGAGGACTAAAATATGTCAAATAGTGACAGTTAATCCTATTTATTTATTTATTTATTTTTGCGGAACTGGGGATTGAATTCAAGCCAGGCAGGCACTTATTCCCCAGCCCTGAATCCCAGAGCGGTTCAAATAAAGGAATACAGACTTGATTCAGAGGGCTCTCTGAAGGTTACTTGGGGAGAAGGGGTGCATCATGGGCAGAGCATCAGGGCAGAAACAAAGAGCTGCTCCTCTAAAGCTGAGAAGCCCTCAGACTGTGGCTGGAGGAGGGTATTGATGAAAACGGACACAACTCGAGGTTTGGCTAAGGATGAAAGATCCTGAATTCTAATTTACATGACAATCATGCACCAAAGGAGCATGTCTGCAGGAACTATCAGCCCAATTTGGTTTGGAACAATTGCATGGGTAGCGCAAAGGTAGGGTTGAGACAGAGTGGCTTTAACTTAGGGGGATATAGATAGGGGTAGGAGGCCCCTTGCTTTTTCCATTTCTATTGTCAGTCTCTTTCCCTAACATACACAACAAGGGGATAGAAAAGAATTTCTAAACCTGGCAAAGTTCTTCCTTTGGATTAAACCATCACTCTGAGACTGAAACACATCTACCCGGAACATTTCTCCCCTCCTGTGCGCTAACATACTCAGAAGTCCCCTTACACCACTTACCTCCGGCCATCGGTGGAAGTGGAGAGACTCTCCTGGTGGAATATATGTGCTTGCATCTCACGAAAAGAAATCGGACAGATCTCATCCACATCAAAAGGGGAAATCTCATGACGGCCTCCCTCATCTTTGACTTCAGAGGCAAACACTCTTTCAGCAAAGCTACGCGTTGCATCATCAACTTCTAAAAGAAGTTTTCACATATTAGCATTCAAGCCCTTTTCCAAACCTCACCTGAGTTTCTTCTGGGGGTCGGGCACTGTAGTGGGTTCATAACTGCTCTGCTCTCCATCCAGTCTTGCTGAAACACTGGAGCTTGGAGCCTGCATTTATGTGAGTGGATTTTCTATATGGAGTTTTGAAATCTACATTCAGACACATGAGTTGTCTCGGTGCATTTCTGGTGGGTTCTAAAGGAAGTTTAGGCTCTCACGGGACTTGGTATAATACTTGGTGTAAGAGCGTCTGGTTCTGGTAATCTTTCAGATGTTTCCAGTAGTTATTGGTCCTTGATATCTTTATTTTTTCCTAAGGAGAACCAGTAACACCAGTGGCCACTACGAAATGAGTACTTTTGAGAAACAAATGTATCCTCCAGGGCCTTTCTTCTGAAGACAGTGTGTTTCTCTCACATCTCAAACCTCATTTTATTCAAATCCTGACAACTTGATGACAGTATACTGTTATGTGAAGGAAGGAAGCCACTAAAATTTATCATGACACCTTGGGAGTTCCACTTCACGTGGACGTGGGCCTCCCCTAATGAAGGACCATTGGAAGACCAGTTTACATGATTTAATTTTTCCATTATTATTATTATTCTTACCCTCATTTCTTTTTAACAGTCTCAGTTGCCCAGGCTGGCCTCATATTCCTCTTGCCTCAGCCTACTTTTTGTCTTTCTCTTTTTCTTTCTTTCTTTCTTTCTTTCTTTCTTTCTTTCTTTCTTTCTTTCTTTTTCTTTCATTTATTTGTGACAGTGTCTACCTATACAGCTTAGGCTGGCCTTGGGCTCACTTTGTAGCTCAAGCTAGTCTCGAACTCACAATGATCCTCCTCTCTCAGCCTCCTGAGTGCTGGGATTAGCGGTGTGTCCTACCACGCCAGGCCATTTCTCCCATTTTTAAAATGACATGGGGTTCACCCTTAGCCTGGCAATGCCAAAGACCCTCAGGATGTAAGAGAACCAGTCTCATCATGCAGGGCAGTGAAGGTCCTCAAGTATCTGCTTTGTGTTAAGTTCCACTATGTTTACAGCTGAGTAATCATCACCTCTACTACTTCCTTAGGCCTCCTGGTATCTCTGGGCAAGAGCTGGTAAGCAATAATGAAAATGACAAATAGTTATCTATTTGGGGACAATAACAGGAGACAGAAACACTTTCCCACAGGGTGGCAGAGCACAGTGGACACAGAGGAACACCACTACTACCACGCCCACCACCATCAGAGTACATATACAGGCCTCCGAAGTCCACATTTTCCTCTCTGACTTAGGTAGGTATAATGACTTCAAAACCTGGGGATGCTAAGGCCTACACAACCTCACTCACAAAGTTATTGTGACATTTAGTAAAATGAAATTTGTGGACATGCTTTAAGGCAAATAAAATATCAAATTAAATTGAATGATGGTATTTGGTAGTTGTGGTCAGACAAACTTTGTACTTGGCATTAACCTTGAGCCATTAAGGAAATGAGTAAGTGATACGACTTAGCACAGGATGAAGAAATGATAGTGATTCATTTGTGACTTCACCAACACCAACAGGTCAGCCAGTTTTAAAACCCTGCCTTGTCATGGCAGCGTTAGCAGTAAAGCCCACTATGACAGCCATATGGCATGCATTTTTTTTTTTTTTTTTTGCCTTGCTAAACCCAAACATTTACTGAAACTCAAAAACACCTTTGGATGCTATTAGCAGTTCTCTGGCAAGCAGCACAATCCACAAATGAATAAACAGAACACTAAAGAGGTTAGTGATGGCTCACTGATGGCTGAGAATACCTCCCAGGCCACTGCCAACTGATCCCAGAAATAGCATCATTCCTCCTTGAGCACAACTCGGCACATGCATCTCAAAGATGAGCACAAGCAGGGGTTACAAGAAGCCGCATGCACCAAGGAGGGCAAAGGGGAATAGGCCAGTTGGTTACGATGATGAAATGAGGATGACAATGCAACAGGCTTGGCATGCTGTGCTGTGGCAGTGCTGCTGATGACCTCAGAAAGGGCAGTACAGGCACAGATCCCCAGAAACCAAATGCTATATGCTTGATGCCTGGCTCCTCCAGAACAAGCATTCATTGTCTGTGACAAATATCCACTACTTCACTGATCTTTATTTTTGATTATTTTTTTAATAGTACTGGATTAAACCCAGGGCTTTGTACATGCTAGTTAAGCGCTCTGCCATTGAATTACACACTCATTGTTCTGTACTTTTAAACATTATTGTTTTTACTAAGACTTTGTCTCCCTAAACAACCACAGTTGAAAACTAGAAATTCTACTAGTTTACATGGTGGAAAATTATATGGTTGATATTTCCTTCCACTGAATCAACAACCAGTTACTTGACTTTATGCAATCACAGCTGAAATTTGATCCTTAATTCAAGAGTTCTGTGCTTTAAAAATACTTCAGGGAATGGTGGTGATTATGGGAAGAGTGAAACTGGTATTTCAAAAGTGGAGTAGATATAATTTAATGACAACCTGAATTCAGGAAGTAGAAATAATCCCCTCAGGGACTGTATAGAAATAACTACATTTTAGACATGTTGTTAGAGATAATGCAACATCTGAGTGGCAATGTCTTGAGGATAAGGCATGTGCAACTGTAGAGAGAATAGATAAGAGGAAGGAGAAAGGAAGAGAGAGAGGAGGAAGAAGTAAAGAAGTGGAGGAAGAGGAAGAGGAGTGAAGCGGAAAGGCATTAGGAGTGAGGAAAAAGGCAAAAGTAACCATGACAGGTGTGTGGTCTTGGACAAACCACATAATCACAGGGAGCCTCTGTTCATCACCATAAAAGAAAAATATTAACAATGATAACTCCTCAGAGTTGATGTAAAGATTAAAAAAGAAATGCTTTAAAAGCTACCCAGTACTATTCAAAAATTGGAATTTTTTTTACAGGAAGCTTAAGACTTTTGAGAAAAGGAGTATCATGCTTGCTTTTCACCCTCCAGATCCAGAAAGATATGCTTATTTCTCAGCAGTCTTTTCAGTGTATAAAAAAACACAAGGCTGTTGGTCTTCCCCTGCTCCATCTCATCCTAGAGCAACTCAGGTAGACTACTGTACTATCAGTCAGGAGGACAGGTAAAATCGGAGGTAGAGGGGAACATTTAGCTGAGGTCATGGTTTTATCTTCAATAAATGCTTATTTTATCTGTCTTTTCACTTTTTTTTTTTCCTCCAGAGTTGAGGATTAACCAAGGCAATATTCCCCATTGGCTAATTTATTTCAGAACTGCGAGTAAGTACCCTGTGTGGTTTTCTTTAAGAAATAGTGAGGTTTTGGTTCTAGTTTTTGTAATCCAGAAAAGCCATGCATTTGTTTGCTATGGTATGGGATATCTAAGGTCACGGTAATCTTTGTTGACTTCCAGTTTTTAGCCAACACTGCTGAAAAATAATCATGTTTCTGAATTAAGGAACAGCATCACTTCTGATAATCTGGCAAATGGCAGGAAAAAACGTCCAAGATACTCACGTTTTTCTGCTTCTGCATGAGTAAAATAAAACAAGATACAACATATGAACAATCTTCATAAACCAGGGTGGCTACTCTTCATGCTTCAAAAGACAAGTGTTTGGGCTGGCACAGGAAGAGGGGCAGTGGCAGGAATGACTGGGCCTTGCTCCTAGCTTTTCTAGTGTGCAGCCTTTGGAAACACTAGGGAGATGGTCATCATACAACCTCCATTTTCTTTTCCTTTCCTCCATCCACTTTGTGTGACTGAACCCAGGGCCTCATGCATGCTGAGCATGAACTGGACATAGTCACATTCCCATCCCTGAAGGTACTTCTCATAAAATGTGAATTAAAAATTAACTTTAAAAACAACTCCTCTGAAAACAATACCTAACAAGTACAATGCCATGGAAAATATTGTTGGGGTACACTTATACTCACAAAAACCTGTAAAGAATTTAAGGGATTAGTTAAGAAAATTAGAATATTATGCAACCATTTAAAATGATGTTTAGAATGAATCTGAAGTAACATGATAAAATGATTAAGTTATGTTCAGCCAAAACATTTTCCTGCTTCATTCAGGAGATAAAATTACATATGCAATACAAACACTTAGTTTTTAAAAGGTTCTTATTTTGCACAGAAAGTTCACAGAAAAGAAAAAACACTAAAATGTTAAGAATGTATAGGATGATGGGACTGTGGTGATCTTATTACTAACTTTTCT
>PVKN010030431.1:0-12735 GCA_004027915.1 Capromys pilorides
TGATGGATGCCAGTTGACTACAGGTAACATAGCAGAAAAATTGTGGGAGGGATTAGTATTGATGTGTTGTCTTTTAATCCATGAATATAGTTCATTTTGCCAATTAAGCCTTTGATTTCTCTTATCAGTGTTTTTTTCCATACTTTTTATAAGCATCTTACTATACTTTTTGTTAGATTAATTGCTGAGTATTGCTTGTTTCTGGGTGCCACTGCAAATGGTGTTTAAAAAAGTTTCCTTCCTGTGTTGCTCACTGCCATATATAAAAATACAGTTGATTTTTATTATTAATCTTTTATTCTCAAACTTTGCTAAGATCACTAATTAGTTTTTTGTCATCAAGTATTAGCAGTAGGCTTTTCATAGTTGCCCTTTATTAGACTTAGGAAGTTCTTTTTCATTTCTAGTGAACTGAAAAGCTGTGTGTATTTAATCATAAATTGCTGCTGAATCAAAGTCACATATCTGTTATATCTATAAAGATGGTTATATAATTTTTTTCTTAAGCTGTTTATATTTTGAATAGCATTGTATTTGATTGATGTATGTTGAATCAACCTTGCATTCCTTTTTGGAGTAGAAATCTTTACCCAATGTTGATATACCTTGGGATTCTATAACTTGCTTTTCTTTTGTGCAGAAGTTCATAGCTACATAGGAATCAATTCTCAGAAGTGTATGGATTTATACAGCTGGAGCCTATTTCCCTCCTAAAGTTGGAAGGCTCCAAAGGGTCATTTAATATTAGCCTAATTACTCATTTTCTCGGAATCAGTTTAGTTTCCTCAATCTTCCACTCTGATTTAGGAAACAGAAGCTCTTGAGCCACACTTGGGACAACCAAAATAACCTCATTGGAAAAAAACAAACAAACAAACAAAAAACAAAAAAAACCCTCCAGACAGCCTGAAGTGGTTTGTGTCTGTTCTAGAAGAGGTCCCACACGTTATAAACCATCAGATCTACATGTCTATGTGATGAAAACTGGATCTGTAGTCCTCTGGGCTAAAACAACCACTTTTAAGCCAATAGGGAAACCCAAAACACTTACAGCACCTTTAAATCCTCAAAGCTGATTTAGTAAATCCCTTGGTGTTATTTTTACTTGGAGAGTGGAGGGGTAAAAAGTAGAAGAAATACTGTTAATATCCATTTTTAATTGACTCTGGACTATTTTGGCAAAAGAACTGAACAGGATCTCATGTAATTTGAAGGTTCACATGGCATTTTTCAAAATCAAATTATTTTCAGTTATAAAATACATTTAATGGTAAAAAATTGATAATAGCGTTTGTCATTATTATATTGAGCACAATATGCATTAGGCACTTTACATATATTATCTGTATTCTTCATAATAATACCATGTTAATATTCTACATTAAAGCTTCTTAAAAATGTGGTCTAGAGACACAAATGTGCCACAAGTCAAATAAATGGTAGAGCAAAGATCCAAACCAAAATACTCAAAGCCCAAATTTATAGGTGGCAATTAAGAGCATGACAGTATGTCTTTTTCCAAATTTCTGTCTCATACATGTAAGTGAACACATATGTACTTACTCCATTCATTTCCAGGGATCAGTGTGGACTGCCAGTAGGTTTTACCCTCAGAAAATTCACTTGAATGCCAACTCTGCAATTTAGGAACAACAAGACTTAAGTGGGACAAGTTACTTGATAGACCTCATTTTCCCATTGATCAATGTACATAACATCTAGTATTCACTGTGTTGTTACCTTTTCCTTTACTGTTTTCTTTTTCAGTACTGAAAACTGAACCCAGGGCCCATGCATTAAGCTATCTCTCCAGCCCTAAGCTGCCTTTTGAGGCAGGGTCCACTAAGCTGCTAAATTACTCAGTCTATGTTCATACCTGCAGTTCTCCTGCTTCAGCCTCCCAGAGTGCTGAGGAAGAAAGATTTTAGCACAGAGTAAGCACTCTTTTTTTTTTTTTTTTCTGGTGGGACCAAGGTTCGAACTCATGACCTTGCACTTGCCAGGCAGGCACCTATGCCACAGAGCTATCTCCCCAGCCCCAAGATTTTAGTTATCTTTTAGGAGATTCATATATGCTTTATAAGGCTTCAAAGCAGAAACAACATTGCAGGAGAGTGTGGTAGAGCAAAACTGCTTAGTCTGTGAATGTACTACTAATGTGTTTTGAAACTATCATATTGTTCTTATTAAAAATAATAAAAAAATCATTAATATTCTAATAAATTCCTATACAATGTGATAAAACCAGTTACACATTTTTCACAGTCATTTAGAAATCTAAGTATATACAAAATTGTAGCCTGTCAATCTTATGGCATTTTACCTAGTCTCTTACTCTCATTTAATACCCTTTTTTGTTTTCATGTAAACCAATCATTTTCTTGAGAGAGAGTATAGCAGTAACTGAAATTACACTAGAAGCAGCACAAATCTAAAAGACAAGAATGACGGGCATTCCAAGCATAATTTTAGTGTTACCCATTGCTCTGAGGATGAATTCTGAGCAAGATAGGATCCTTGAGCAATTATATGCCTTGTAGTTGAAGACTTTGAGTGGCCTCCTCTTCATTGCCATAGTGCCTTTTTCCCCTTCCATTTGATTCCTCCTACATGTCCTTAAACAGCCAGCTTTAAATGTTTTTTTCTCTTGGGAGACATTTTCTTGAAGGAAAGTCTCAGAATGTCTAGGATGATCTCACCACCTAAAATGACTACCCCTAATCTTTGCCTACAGATTCCTGATACATTTCAAAAATTTATATCTCTAGCACTCATTGCAGAGCTACATTTCCGGTAGAGAATCAAGAAATATTTTTTAAAGGGATGCATTGGTGGGACATATGAAGATCTAGGGAGAAGCTCCTTGATACAGAGTGAGTTGCTTGAGCAAAACCATAGGGTGAGAAAATTGAATGATTTTCCTTGTAGTTAAAATACATCTTTTCCCTCTTCAAATAAGTGTATCTTGCCCAAAAGCTGTCATTTTAAGGAAAGCATTATGATGTAAAACAGTGGGGGAAAGGAGTATTTTCCTGACAGTTCAAGATGATTCATGTTTGAGAACTTTTGTTAGAACAATGTTTGAGTATTTGTTAAGATACTTCTTTCCTGAGAGGAAACAGAGTTGATTGAAGTGGAATTTTCCTCTTGCCAGGAAATATATGATAAAGATCAATTTTTTGCCAGGGTGTGGTGGCACACGCCTCTAATCTCAGGGCACAGGGAACTGAGGCAGGAGAATTACTGTGAGTTTGAAGCCAACCTAAGTTACAAAATGAGTTCAAAGACAATCTGAACTATGTAGTGCAACCCTTTCCCGACAAACAAAAATAAATAAAAAAAATTGAATTTCATACCCAAAATATTACTAGAATAGAAATTTCTGTTGCACAGAGAGATTTTTAAGAGTCCTGACTAATGAGTCGTATGTATTTAGCGTTCAGTGCAACTGAACTGTAATTTTCTAATAGAATTTTTAAAAAAATACAATCTAGTTTTGTAATATATGAATTAGAGAAGGCTCATTCATCTTGACATTAGCCAGCTTTGTCATCCTGAATCTCAGCATCATTGCCAGCAGACTACCACTGGCACATGTTGCCAGAGGAAATAAGTGTGTTATGGGTAAAGCTTGAAAAGAATTATTTTTTGTTAGCAACTAGAGATATCTTCCCTGATCATTATGAAATGTTTTACTGTAGTCCGATAAATTGGACCACACATGAGGCACTGCTCCTTTTTGCCCAGGCTTGTATCTGGCTTAAGCAATCTCTGCCTAGTCGCCGTTTGGAGGGAGGAAAGTTTTATCATTTGCAATATTGGGATGAAAACAGTACCTGTTCTGTGGGTGTGCTGTGAGGGTTCAGAGAATGCATACTGAGAGCTTCCGCTGTGTCTTGCATAAAGAAAGTGCTCAATAAGTGGTAGTAGGTTTTATTATTTATGCAGGAGAAGCAAACATATGAGGTTAAAATCCTAACATGTTAGGTATTGTTAGTTAGTTGCTCCAGCATCTATTCCATGGGATTCTAACGACCTGGGCTATCAGGGCCCATAGTATAATTAATGTAGCACATACGGTATTTTTTCTCACATGTATGCACAGTCCAGTGTTGTGTTACTCCCCTGTTCTCTAACCTTGTATGGAATTCCTCTTTTTTTTTTTTTGCTCAATGACCCCTTCAGACTTGTTTTAATGCTTCTTTAGGTTTCATCTTTTTTAACTGAAGAAAATTTCAGATATGTGAAAATAAGATGTGTACACAATTCATCCCTCTTCCCTTAAGATTTGCTAATCAGGTAGTAGTAGCTCTTCCATGTCCTTTCTTCCCTTTTAGTGGAGTTCCCTGAAACTTCTCTTTTAAGCTTTTTCCTATTGGGGCTGCACTGTAACTTTCTGGCAGTCAACTTTCAAGCTGTTTCTCGAGTTTATTTCTTCTTTCTCACTTAACTGTCCTTATCTAAGCTTGGCAGTTATCATCTTGTGACTGGAATCACTAACTTCTTCATCCTTCTAGTTCTCATTCTGCTGTAGACTGACTATATACGTTATAGTTTCTATGATAATGCCTAGTAATTATTGAATGTCATGTACCTGTATGTGCCAGGTAATGTGTTAAATCCTTGATGCTTTACTGACTTCTGGTCATAATTTCACTATTTTCATTTTATAGATCAGAAAGTGAAGTTTAAAGATGTTAAAACTGAAGATAGGTAGAGGTAGGGTAAACATTTTAGGTTGCCTAACTCTAAATGTAAAACTCTTTCTTGAAAAAAAAACCCTGTTACTTCTTATTAAGAAAGATATTAGTTCTCAGAAACAAACAGTGGACTTTCACAAGACATCTGTGGAACAGAGGTCATCTGTGGAAGTGTTGCTATTCATTGTTTCACTGACCCCTAACCCATTCTTTTTTTAAAGGGAGTACAAATTAGAACTAAAACAGAAAAATTTAAAACTGATACAGAATTTCACTTAACAAAGTAATGTGAATTTCACATTATTTGTTGTAATACACAGTGTTGTCTTCCAACCAGATATTCATAAGATAATATGCATGTAAAATTGAAGAGAGGAATGTATAAGAAAGAAGAGAAAAAGAACAAAGAATTGGGAAAAGGAAACAAAACAAATTATTATCTTCTGTTTTCTATAGCACATCAGAAATGCACAGTGCTATTGTCCAAACCATGCTACGTATATACATAGATAAATCTTTTCCCCCTACTCCCTCTCCTGTCCTTTTCAACTCAATAACTCTTTCCTTTTGAATAAGCTCGTTCCCTTTTCCCAGTACATTCAGATTCCATTTTTCTCTTTCAGGTTCTCACACTAAGGAGAATATATGATGTTTGCACTTGCAGGCCTGATTTATTTTACTTAAGAGTATGATCTCTAATTGTATCCATTTACTGACAAAAGACTCAAATTTGTTCTGTTTTTAGCTGAATAATACTGTATTGTGTAATAATAGCACATCTTTATCCATTCTTCAGTTGATGGGCATCTGAGTTGTTTCTAGGATTTAGCTATGAAAAAATGTGCTGCTATAAACATGGGTGCATATGTATCACTGTGATCTATTTTCACTTCTGGAAAAACTCCCAAGAGGGGAATAGCTGGCTTTAATGGGACCTCCAATCCTAGCTTTTTAAGTAATCTCCACACTGCTTTCCATAGTGGTTATACCAGTCTACACTCCCAGAAACAGTACAGAAGGGTTCCTTTTTCTCCACAGCCCCTCCAGCATTTCTTATTGGTTGACTTCTTGACGTTAGCCCTTCTTTCTGGGGTGAGATGGAATCTCGTGTTTTTTTGATTTTCATTTCTCAAATGACGAAGGATGCTGAACATTTTTTCATACATTTACGTGCCATTTGTATTTCTTCCTCTGAGAAGTGTATATTTATCTCACATGCCTATTGTTGGATTGGATCTAATCTATTCTTTATTGTCTTAATTTCTCCTTGCCTAAATTGGTCCAAGCATCCTGTCCATCCCTTCTGACACTGTGTATATATAACTTATGGCCAGTGGATGGCAGTTTATTTAATGACTTTTTGTGAACCACAAATAAGGAGGTTGCTTTTGTATTGACATGTCTCTCCTCAATGACATATATTATTTAGTTTATGCCTTAAGGGATGGCATCACCTCAAATAATGTGCCTTGTGCTCAACAAGGTGCTAAGTTATGTCTTTTGGGCATTGGTCATTAATATTAATTGCTATTTCTTTTGGGGTGCTGAGAGTAAATGCAAATATGAACAATTGAAGAAACAATAAAATGGAAGAATGTTATAAGACTAGGCCAGTAGTTGAGAATATACACAGATCCACAGGACTTATGGAATCTCAAACTTCAGACCCCAAGGAAACTGGCTTCAGAGAGTAGCAGGGAAGACTCATTCATTTGGAGTATCATTGATGGCATTAATATGTGATCAGAGAGTAACACAGTAATAATGACATCTGGTCCACATAAATTTTTATGGCAGTTAAGATGTTTGTCCTATTTTTCCCTCATTAGTGTGCCAGGTTTCCTACAATAGAAATTGTTGCTTTCCTTTGGCTGAACCCTTTGCCCCTTAGAACTACTCTGTCTAGTCCTATATATGACTTTATTTATTTGCTGGTGTTTCTAACCTACTTCATTTTTTATTTTTGTATTTTAGTGAAGTGTCTACAGGGTGTTCAGGGTCTCACTACTAGATTGGATGCATAGTGTTACTCCTGTTTACAGCCTCCCAAGAGCTGGAAATGCAGGCACATGCCACCATGCCCAGTCTCATTTGCCTTCTTAGAATGCCCCAGGGCTGGGGCTGGCCTGGCATAACCTACTTTAAATTATCATACTACATATTGGGTTTTATTCTTTATTGTATATTTTTTGGACAGAGTATCCCTAAGTTGTCCAGTTTTGTGTTCAACTTGCGATCTTCTAGATTATAGGTTTGGGCCATTATGCCCGATGTCTTTTTGTTGTTTTCAGAATGGATCTATTATTTCCATAAATTTTCAAGATTTATCTAGAGTTTTGGCAAGGTTTATATGCAGTTTATTATATATACCTGTTTATAAAAACTAATAGTAATGGTAGTAGTAGTACCAACTTACATCTTTGGTTCCTTTATTAAATGCCAGTTGCTATTTAAAACACTACAAAGCTGGGCATGGTGATACATCCCTGTAATGCCAGCTGTTTGGAAGGCATGGGCAGGAGGATAGCAGGTTAAAGGTCAGCCCAGACAGTTTAGGGAGACCTGTCTCAAAGCGAGTACATCAGCAGTACCAACAAAAACCTGTGTTACATGCTTACCTCTTAAAATCTTCTGAAATGTTTTTTCTGATAAATACTGTTATTATCCCTGATTTCTGACTCAGGCTACAAATGTGGATCCCTTGCAAATTAGTAGATTTCTTGTTCTAAGGAAATTTATTAGAATTTGAACTGTACTTTTCTGCCTCTGGTACTATTTTGTTTAGAAAGGGATCTTGCAAAATATCAGTTTAGTTAGGAGAGTCCTTCTGGAGATAGTGCTTTTTCTGGGTCATTTATACATATTTTGGGTAAAACCCAACTGTTTTTAATGTTATTCCTGTTAAACTGGCAGTAGCATTTTCTTTCTATTGATACTTTATCAACAATTTTTCTAGTAAATATTTTTTAGAGGAGGTGAGATTCAAGGCTATATGTAGTTGCTACTTTTTCCCCAGACTACGTTGATCCTGTGAAAGTCTCACGTGCTTCTCTTAGGCCCTTTCCCTGACAGACAGTACCTGTCTGTCAAATTAAAGGACAACAAGTTCAGTGTGGCTTGCATCTCAGTCCATGATTTGTTGACTGTCAAGAAGCAGCATGGCAGAGGGGCATATATGAGGGGAGATGCTCTTATTGGCAGCCAGGAAGCAGAGAGAATCCAGGGAGGATGTGGGATGAGGATCTACCCTTCCAAGTCACACCCACAGTGACTGCCTGTCCCACCAGAACCCACGAAACATTAAGCCAGCTGTAGTGCCCCTATAATAGTCACCTTCTCTAAGCTGCACCTCTTTGAGACTTTGGGAGGACATCCAGATATAAATCTTAACAGCAAAATGGAATGATACAGTGAGTGATGGTCAGCAGTTTGACTCTTTGGTTAATTACTGATGTTGCAGATGAAGAAATATGTTTTCTTGTAAGGTAAAATGTGGTAAAGCAGCTACCCATATTAATCAGCTCTCTTGTCATTGAGACATAATAACAACCCCAACTTAAAGGAAAAGAGGGATAATGTGGGTTATAGTTCAGGGGCTCCAGCCCATGATTGGCTGGTTCCAAGGTAGAAGCATCATGGTAGAAAATCATTGAGCCAAGTAGAGAATGTAGAGAATGAGGAGGAACTGGGGATAAGAACATATCCTTTTGGGTCATGTACCCAGTGACTACCTCTTCTCATCAGGCCTTACCTCCTAGCAGAACATTTAGCTATTAACTCATTGATGAATGAATCCACTGACAAACCTGGCATTCTATTAACCTTCTGAAAGCCAAGTTCCGAACACAGGAGTGTTTGGGGGACATTCTAGATCTAATGATAAAAACAGCTGCTCAGATAGACAGGAGTCAACTAGAAGCACTTTTCAAAAAAATATTTCAGAGACAACTTGGCACTGTGTTAGTTTCCAACTCATATCCTTTGGTATCCAGAGAAGATTCCTTATCATGGTACTCTCCAGATAAATGCTCCAGAAATGTTGTTCTTGGAAGAATCACCAGGTTGGGATACTACTAACCCCATGAGGTTTCTTCAGTTATACTTTGCTTTTCCTGGGTAAAGAGCATGAAAGCTATAATACCAAGGCCTTGGTGGCCAAATGAGAAAATGCCTAGGTCCTGGAATAGATCTGATGATGCCTAAATCTGTGCAATTTTAATATGAGAACACAACATTTAGTTATAATCTTTGTTTTCAGAGAGGAAGTTAAAGGGTTGCAAAAGTGGAATGATAGGAGAGGTTTGAGTCCTAAATTTGTTTGATATGTTCTTCTGTCAAGGTCTGAGCTTGGGTGAGGAAGAGGAAGTGGAGGAGTGGGAAGAAAATTTAAATAAGATGACACATCATCTGGTCATGGAAATAGATGTCAAGTTCCGTGTGCCATCTGCTATTAAATTTGATCAAAATAAGAGAAATTAAGAAACTTCACTGTAAAGCCAAATCACTTTCATTTTCTTTTCCCTTTGTGTTCATTCAGTTTACACATACTGTCCATTTGCATTTATCTGCAGAGCAGTATGGTGTCAAATTTTCTCTGGATACAAGAGGTTAAGTTTGGGAAAACAGAAAGGATAAGTCATAATGGTCTTTACCCAGAGAGGTTGAAATTGACTAGGTTGTAAGTAGGACCCATATATCTCCATAACTGGTCAGACATGGGATAGAAACCTGTAATCAGTATTGAGTGTTGGCACGCAGGCATACACACTCACATACCCTCTTGCACTCTGCCAAAATAGACATAGATGCATCTTTCTTTAGTTTGGGAAAGTCAACTTTTTCTATTTGTGTGGTTGCTAATTGTAGTTAAAGTGTGTTGAGTGTTTTAAAAATCCCAGTCCTTCTGATGTGCAGAATGGAGTTAATATCTCTTTAGAATAACATGATGAGATAGGAGCTATTTTGGTCATTTACAAATAAGAAATTGAGCCTCAGAGGGGTTTGTATGACTTACTCACATAACGTGGTGATCAAGAAGTTTACCTAGATAATTTGCTCCACTCTCTTATTGATTCTTAATGGACCTCAACTGCATAGAATTGGACTATTAGCTGGATTCTAAATACTACACTGTACGTTCTTTTAAGCCAACTGAATTTTTAAAGGTGTTTTTAGAAATACACTTGTTTACTGTTTTTGGTAGTAGTGAGCATTGAACCCAGGACCTCATACATCCAAGGCAAGTGCTCTATCACTGAGCTATTCTCAGTTCTTCTTAATTTTTTTTTTCCTTGAGACACAGTCCTGTTAATTGCCCAAGCTGCTCTTGCACTTGTCATCTTCTTGTTTCAAACTCCTGCATAGCTGGAATTATAAGAGTATACCATCAAAGCCTTAAAAATAATTGGCAATTATGGTAAAACCAATACAGTAAGAATTACCATCATATTCTATGGTATTAATAGGCATTCATACTGCTAGGCAAATATTACTATCCATTGCTATTACTCTTCATTTTGAAAAGGAATCTCTGTACCAGCTTCTAGAACTTTGACTAGTAATGAATACTGGCTGTGCCCTGTGTGCCATGAGTTCACCATCACAGCTCTCTACTCATTTTACAGTAACTACTCATTCCCCTCTCCCTCTAACCCCTTGCAACCATTTCTTCTACTGTCTATGGTGGATCCAGTGAGTTTTTATAAGTACTGTATACCCATAATCTCCACAGTCATGATATCATTAATTTTTAAAATGAATTTTAAATTTTTGCTCCCAGGAATTGAACTCAGGACCCTGTGCTGTGTTTGCCAGGTAGGCACTGTGCTGGTGAGCTATATTGCTGGCCCCAGTTTAATTTTTTAGATAGAAATATTATAAATCACATTTACAAACATATACTCAACTTTGTAACAAGTAGCCATAGATGTTTTAAATAGAATTTAGTATCCCTTAAAAATCTGTGTGATTTTATCCTTTAAAGTACTTGAGCTTTGTTCCACTGTAAAACAAGAATTATATTTGTCAACAAACATATAAGAAAACTACACTGAAAGAAAAATCAAGCTCCATTACTATGTGGCTCTTTTATTCTTTGGAAGGCATTTTCTTTGGAGAATAAACACACTTCTTGTCACATGAGTTAAATGTACCTTGCTCCATCAGGATAAAAGAAAATCTGTCATACTCAGTGGCTTTAAATAAAGAGATAATGTATTTTGAGATGCTTTGGATACAGCAAAGCATTGTACACCAAAAATGCTGATTATGAAAGCTCAAGCACCACTTTTTCTTCCCATGATTTGCATGTGCATGTGTGCCTGTGGTGTGTGTGTGTGTTTTGCAGTACTGAGGATTAAATCTAGGGCTCAGGATTGGACCTAAGGCCTCATGCTTTGTAGTACTTACTTGCTGTGACACTTGCCTACATCCATAGCCCCCTGTCATTTTTTAAAGTAAATCATTGAAAGTTGGTTAATATTTTGGAAACTTGTATGGTTATACAGGTGTAATACTTTGATTACGACTTTGGAAAGTATACTTCCCCTGACTATGCATTGTTTTTCTTATCTTTCTGGGAGAATCCTCAACCTGGGATTCTTTGTAAACAAACTTTGTTGTAGAACAAGTAAATTAGATGAGAGTATATCAGAACCATAGGAGATATGGAGGCAAATAGTATTTCTTGATATAAGTAGTGGTGTTACATAGTTGAGTTTTTATCTGATATCTTGATAACATTTTTTTTTTTAATTTATGTGTTTGGTACAGGATCTTACTACACAGCTCGGGCTCCTGCTTTGTAGTGATCCTCCTATTTTTAGCCTCCCCAGTGCTGGGATTGCAGGCATGCTGTACCATGCCTGGACTCATTTGTCTGCTCAGTGTGCCCCAGGGGCAGAGCCAGCAAGGCATGCGGGACCAGGTATTGAACCCTGGTCCCTGCATTTGCCAAAGCAGGCTCTTAGTTCATTGAGCTATCTCGCTAGCCTGATCTTGATAATTTTTATTAAACTTAATTATTAAATTAGTTTTAAACATTACAATCACTCTGAAAGCTGTTCACAAATCAGTTTTTAGCTATTCAAATACAGCTTTGCTGTGTGTTAATTACTTACGGCATATGAAAATACTTGAGTTGTTTCAGCCAAATGAGAACTGAAAGAGATGTAATTTAAAATTGAGATACATATCTATATAATCATAAAATTGATCAGAGTGATTTCTTTTTGTTCACAGTGAGTCCCCTTTGCTATTTCATGTAACAAGGTTAGATATGATTACACAATTAATTGATGTTGTGGCTTATGTCTAGATGTCTCCTCAAAGCTTCAGGAAGTTATAAACGGGGCTTTTTGAGGTGGCTGAATCTAGAATATGATTGATTCATGGTGCAATGCTAGGATCAATGGATTAAGGGTATACTTAGGGCAGATAGCTTGGATAAGATAAAAGGGGCAGAAGACACTGTTAGGTTTCCTTGTTTGTTTTGCTTCTGCCCACCATGAACTATTTCTCTACTCTGCCTGTCTGCCATGCCACCCTTCCTTGGAAACAGCCAATTATAGATCAAAAGCTCTACAGACTGTGAGCTAAATAAATCTTTCCTCCTTTTAACTTTGGTTATTGGGTATTTTATCTCAGCCACAAGAAAAGTATCTAAAGCAATTGATAATTTGTTATCAAGGTTTTTTATGAAATGGAAGGATATTATATAGGTTAAGTTTTTTTTTTTTAACCGCAGTAAGTATAGAAAAGTTAATATCTTTCAATTACAGCTTTCTTCCTCAATTAAAGTGTATTTCTTATCTAGGCCCTCTGATTAGTTTTTGTGTCTCTGTAAGTATATACACACATAATACATATATCTTTATTTTATACATAATAGAAATCATCGCAAGGCAAACTATTTTTGACTTTAATTTTTAACTTAATATATGCTACAGCTGATTTCTGATTGGTATTTACAGAGCTACTCATGCACTGTAATACACAGTACTCCTTGTTTAGATATTACATGGTTAACATGCGTCTC
>PVKN010030432.1:0-12733 GCA_004027915.1 Capromys pilorides
ATTTTCATCTTAATCTGAAATATCATGTCCAAAGTAATTATTATCAGCACACTATAAATTAAAGAGAACACAACTAATTGGAAGTTAGTTGTACTGGAAGCGCATGGTTTCAGGATCCTATGACTACTATGAGTGTTTACAACACCCTTTTTATAGAAAAAAGCAGACTGTCCAAGAAAGGTGTTCCAATAAACCATCTGTCCCAAAACACATTATGTCTTTCCAAAAAGAAATTTTCAGCTAGACCAGTTATTACCATAGTTCAGAAAGATTTCCTGAAGCATTTTCTAAGCTTTAATGCCACAACACAACAGTGCATGGGCACTTTTAATGAAACAGGTGTCCCTTAAAGTAAAAGCTACCCATAAACATTTGCTACCCTGAGTAAGGCAGTGTAGTATGCCTGTAGTTTCAACATTTGGGAAACTGAGATGACTAGTTCAACTCAGAAGTTTGAGGCCAGTCCAGGGAGCACAGACAGACATTGCCATAAAGGAAGAAAACCAAAATTAACCTAAGCTTTCAGATCACAGGTAATGGCTGTCAACAACCCTAGGTTTCCCATTTGATTAATATAAGAATTAGTACAGTCATTAAAACTTAACGCAAGGGCCAATGAGATATCTCAGTAGTCTAAAGCGCTTGCTTAAATAAGCTTAGGAACCACAGTTCAATCCCCAGCACCACATGCCATGCCAGCCCTGCCCCCAGGGTGGGCTGAGCTGGCTACAAAAAGTATTAATTAATTAATTAATTAATTAATTTTTAAAATATTGCATAATTACTACAATAAGTATCACTAGTACCTTTTTTTTAATGATAAGGAAAAAGACACAAAAGAAGCTTAACTAATTTGCCTTTGGCCAAACAGTAGTGACAATTTTGTTTTCAGTATAAAATTCTTAATAAAACATTCTAATACACACACACACACACGTGTGTGTGTGTGTGTGTGTGTGTGTGTGTGTGTGTGTGTGTTAGGTTTCCATTACCATAACAAAATACCTGAGATAATCAGCTTATACTGAGGAAAGGTTTATTTGGGCTCATAGTTTCAGAGGTTTCGGTTCACAGTTGCTTGGCTGCATCACTTTAGGGTCTGGGGCAGCACTGTGCAACATAGTGGAAGTTTACAACAGAAGAAGCCGCTCAAGTCATGGTAGCCAAGAAGCAAACGGGGAGCACGTAGGGTCTGCAGTCCCTATGTCTCCTTCAGGAACATCCTCCAGCAAACAAAGTCCCTGCGGCCCAGGCCCTACCTCCTGGAGGCTCCAGCACCTCCTAACAACACCCCAGGCTGGACATCAACCTTTAACAAACAGACTTCTAGGAGACATTCAAGATCCCAATTATACCAATATATTTAACAAATATGAAAGAATATAGATAAAAAAAAAAAACCTAGCATCACTCAACAGAGGCTGGGTATGTACTTGTGGTAGGTGAAATTCCTTAAGCGGCCATACAGAGACATCCCATCTAATTCCTCGTGCCTGTGATTATGATCAGATAAAACTCCCACAATCATATTATAGTCCATGGTACTTTGGTCTGAGAACAAGATTACCAAGGAGGCCTAAACTAATCACACTGGCACCTTTATCTTTTTATTTTCTTTCATTTATTTTTTTGCATCCCACTCAGCCTGCCCTGGGGATGAGGCAGGCACAGCATGTGGTTCTGGGGATTGAAGTGTGGTCCCTATGCTTGCCTAAGCTTGCCTAAGCAGGTTCTTTAGACCACTGAGCCATCTCACTGGCCCCATGTTGGGTCCTTTAAAAGTACAGAAAATTCTCCAACTGGTAGCCTGAGAAGCACAGACACACTGCACATTTTGTGGTTTGTCCAGGGAGGCCACATGTGAAGGGATGAAGACTATTCCCTGGTAGAGTGCACCCCACAGGGTGACAGGCAGTCAGGAAATGGGTGCCCAGACCCACAGCTACAAGATACTGGAATCTGCTGGCTACCAATGAGCTGATAAAGTCTCTTCCACCAACTCTCCAAGTAAGAGCCTAGCCTAACTCTTCCCTTACTCTCAGCCATACAGGACCCTGAGCAGAGAACTCAGTTAAACCCACCAAGACTCCTGATCTCCAGAATTGTGATATAACACAAAGCTGTTTCACGCTGCTGAGCTGGAAGGAATTGATTACACAGGAATAGAAAACAAAGGTGGTTTTTCCAAGGGAATGAAAATCAGAGAACTTAGTGAAATTATATATTAGAAAGCTGTAACTATTTTTATGATTAAAGGGGAAAATGTAGATGCACTTGAAAATCTCAAATTAGGGATATCTGCTATTATTATCACTGTTTAACATTGTGCCATCATTTCTTGCCAATACTGTGAGAAGAAGAAAAAATGATGACATATTGGGAAATGGGAAGAAAATGTTCAAATGGGAAGAAAAGGGAAGGATGGGGTAAAGGAGGAAAGGGACAAGGAAAAAGAACACAGAAGCAAAAAGTGGAAACAAATCTTTTGCAAATAAGGAAGGGATGAGAGGTTGGAGGGAGTGGAGAGGAATAGAGGAAAAAAAAGAGGCAATACACATCATTTACAGGAAGGTACAAATTCCCCATAATGAATGTTATCATAATGTGTATCTAAAAGGTACCAATAACATTTTAAAGAATGAATTACAGTTTTAAAAAAAAAAAAATGTTTAAAACCTCAAAAAGAACAAGCAGAAGAAAAGAGACAAACTTTTGGTACCTAGGTATATGATTGGAGTTAATAAATATTAATTAAATTAAAATTGATTAAAGAACCCACCATTTTGCTGAACATCTGTACAACTGTATTAGTCATCTTTTCATTTCTACAGAAAAATGCCTGAAACAACCACTTTGTAAAGAGAACAGGGTTATTTAGCTCACAATTTCAGAAGCTAAAAGTCTAAAGAGCAGAGCACAGATTCAGAGATTACACCTCTCTGCACCATCTCATGGCATCTGGTAGATGACAGTGACAACTACAGGAATGAGAGCAAACAAGTGACTCCATCAGAAGCAGATGTAGAGAGAAGGGAGTCATGCTTAAACTTTTGTAGTAATCCTCTTGAAAGAAGTAACAAGACCCATAAGAACTACCTTCTGAAGACACACTCCCAGGAGCCTGACGGCTTCACCCTACACCCTCCCTCCCTCCTCAAGATCCCCATCTTGGGGACCGCATATGGATTGACCTTTGGAGGACACTCAGTATCCAAACCATAATAATGACCAAGCTAAAAACTCCAGCATTTTTCTTTACTAATAATAATAAAGATAGTATAAAATATCATGCAAAATATCATATGTATTGTAAATGATCTAGAAATTTATGTAATTAAGAAATACATTAGAACTTAAACTTTTAACTTCCTTATTTTAAAATCTGATATAATGAATGCATTACTTTTTCATAGCAATGTACCATGTCGATGGTCATATCTAAACTACCAATAACATTTTATACCCATCAAACCTAATGGCAAAGATAGTATAAAATACTGTGCAAAATATCATATACATTGTAAATAATCTAGAAATTTATGTAATTAAGAAATACATTAGAACTTAAAATTTTAAAGTTAAAATTACTTAAAATAATAAGTAACTTAGCCATACTGTGATAAATCAGCTCCACAAGAACCTTGCAACTCATAGCTGCTCATCAATTAGTATAGTTCTCTCCTTAAAATTGTGGGGAGAAACAAACACTAGCCTCCCACTTTCTCCATGGAGTATTTCTCTTGAATAATTACTTCTCCTGTTGTCTGAAAAAGAGAACAGCTAGATGACATCAAGAAGGTAAGACACTGCATTTAAGAGATGCTCACAGCCGCATAGTTGGGAGAAGAGCATGCCTATAGAGTTGGACAATGGGAAATTAGGAAAGAGCTATTATCCTTCCTGTATACATCCTGGCCATTCTGTCCTGCCTGTGGAAGAGGGAAAAACATGTAACTCAGACTGCGTCTCTGCATCAACTAAGAGTTGTGCCAACACTGTGAATACTAAGGGCTGTGCCTTCAAACTATGAAATTACAAAGTTGAAAATCCCTCATGGAACTTGATTCTCAGACCCCAAGGAGTAATCAAAAGAAGCACACATACATATTTAATAAATGCCTTAAAAAGTTCAGCACAGTGGTTTGCAAATAAATCTGAAAAGCTACTTAAGATGTCAGATTATGTTTATTTTGTGAACACATTCAAGATAGACGAAGGAGATACCCTCTATACATTCTGTATGATCAATCTCAAACTGAAGGGCAATCATCACAAAAAGTGCATTATCCTGGCACTTGTTTCGCTAAGAAAGTACTAAGTAATCCCAGAAATCCCACTAACCGCTGTCTTCTTGCCATTAGGAGACTGTTAGCAAATACTCAGGAAATTTCTTTCTTTCAAGACTAAACTTCAGCTTCAGTCAGTCCCACTACACATTTCCAACGTATTAATTCTCTGTTATTTTTTCCATCAAGCCATTAATCCTGTGGTATTATTTGCAACACCAAAAAGCTAGGCCGTTCGTCAGTAGTTATGTGGAAGACATTTTATTATTGAGAGGTTTTGCAAGTAATACCCACAAAACTGGCCTTACACAAAAGAATATAGCTTTTCCCAGAAATAAACAGGAGAAGATAAAAAAAGAAATGATGCTTTATTTTCAAGTAAATGATTTAATAAAAAGTGCTCTGGACTAAGATTTAGATTTCTCTGCTTGGGTTAACGAGTGATAGGTACGAAATCCAAAACCTTTCTCAACCTAAACTACAGAGGCCCAACATGGTGCCTGCCTGACATCTTGCAGAAAAGTTGACCTTATCAAAAGTATTTGTATGAAGAAAATTATCATGAAAAAAAAGGAGGTGGCATAAACCTATGCCGGCACTTGCAACAAGTTTATGGAACAGAGATAACTGTGAGAAAAGGATGAGGTAATTTAACTCAAGAAATCAAAAGAAAAGAAAGTTTGTAAGTCAGCAATTAAGTCAAAAGACAAGAACTCCATGACTAGATAAGAAAGCAGTCACACAACTAGAAGATAAGAACTCGCCCCATGAAAACCAAAGACCACCAGAGACCACAGTGAACCTGAACCAGGACTTTGTTCAAAACTTGTCACAGATCAACTATAGAAGAAACTTCTCAGCAGAGGTGCTGTCTTGAAGGCCTGGGCACTGCCTCACAGATCCATTTGTAACAGAGCTAGTCCTATTCATGCCTCCTTAAAGAAACCACAATTTTTTTTTAGTTTATTACCTCATTTTCATTATATTTACACACTTGAGTAGCACACCTGCAAATGTCGATGGTGGACATTCAACAAACATTTTTCAAGTCATCGCTGAGTTTTACTACCATGACAGAGAATCAGGATCACAGTAGTAATGATAACAGTCATGTAGCATTTATTATTGTATACTTACCAAACATCACATGAAAACTTATGTCACCTCATTCAATCAGTGTTGTAGTCAGTTACTATCCATCTTTTGTGAGGGATAAAACTGACGCTCCTGTACAGCTTCTTAATAATTTGACAAAGGACATGTGGCTAGTATGTTCAAACTCAGGTAGTGGGAATACAATAGGATGCATACACTCAACTAAATAGAAGCAGAGCTTCAAGTATGGACTAAGGAACTAGGCTTTTTAGCCTCATAGAGAGTTTCAGAGTGGCCACATGTCATGAAATCACCACTGATGAAATTACTAATGATAAAAACAACATAAAATGATATCTCTGCATATTCAGGTGTTTGATAAATATTTGGTAGGTTAATGTAGAACCATATTAGTAAACCCAACTAGTTGTCCAAGTCAAGGGATACTGGAGGTTCATTTAGTAGGAAGGAATTTGGTCCTCTTCCAGCAAAAGAAGCTGAAAAATAGTTAGATCCTTTGACTGAAGAATCACAGCTTCTCACATCAGAGTTTGCTGCTCCTAATAAGAGTAAGAATCTTTTTTTTTTCCTCCCCAGAAAGATTTGCTTCTGCATGGAGCTCCACTTTTAAAATATTTAAGTCCTTTGTAGAAAAGTTCTGCCCAATAAAATATTCCCTGTTTGCATTTTACACCATTTAAATGTTAATAAGAACCATAGTATTAAAATAAAAAAGATGAAACCTGGAGATTTTGGAGGGGAGGTTGTAAAGCTAGGTACTAAACACAAGGCCTTTTGTATGCTATGCAGCTGTTCTACCATTGAGACACACACCCCCAACCAAAAGG
This sequence comes from Capromys pilorides, assembly GCA_004027915.1. Lineage (NCBI taxonomy): Eukaryota > Metazoa > Chordata > Mammalia > Rodentia > Capromyidae > Capromys > Capromys pilorides. The sequence goes on from PVKN010030432.1 coordinate 6,230, forward strand.
ATGGCCTGTGGATTCCAGAATCAAGCCTTGACCAAACCTGAAGCCAGGGACGTCTCACCAGCCCTAGCTGTCATGGAATACACACTGGACTGTAAGTTGATGTTCATGTGAGCCCTTCATGCCCTAATCACAAGCGAAGAACTGGGGGAGCATTTCTCTCTGTTACTGATTATTAAAGTACTTCAAGGATGGTTTTCCTGGGGTCAGGAAACACTAAACTGTTTCTAACTAAGACATGGAGCTACCTACTTTTCACTTCTGTACAGCTATGTGAACAATAAGCAAAGTAATGACAATAGTAGAATTGAAAGAGTCAAAAAATGCAATCTCAAATGAAAGAAAACTACAGATTCATTAGTACATATTGTCAACTAAACATGCTCATTATAATGTCCTTTGATCAAGCAGCAGAGAATGCTTATTGGGATAGGAAACAAATGGTTATAGTTCCACTAATGTTTTTACCACAAAATGTAATTATATTTTAAGCCTTTGGGAAGGTTATTTTGAAAGTGCTTCTTACGTTATTCACAAACCAATTTTTATGTAACAGTGATTTATTATTTATCTTACTTGCCAACAGTAGTTCAGCGAAACTGTTTTATTTATGACTTATGCATTAAAAGGACAGTTTGACAACAATCAACGCAACTGACTGCTCTGCCTCAGTCCATTAGAGTCTGTTCTCCACTCTACAGCCAAAACGATCTTCTAAAATCATGCCTCAGATCACACCCACTATTCGTTAAGAAACTCTCTGGTGGCTTCCAAACAAGTTCTAATCCAAACTTCCATTACTCACAAGATCCTAGATAATGTGACTCTTGCTTCTTGTATCTTTAAATCCTCCCAATTTCACCTGTGCGCCCTTTACTCCAGCTAAAGACCCTCGTTTGCCCCCATAACAAGAAGCTCACCCCCACCACTCGGCCTTTGGGCTGGCTTTCCTCTTCCCAGCCATCCTGCCCTCGCATCTTCCCATAACTGGCTCCTTTGAGGCATGCAGGGATAAGACCATCATGAGGCCATTCCTGACCACCCAAAATAACCCTGTCCCCACCTCCAGTCACACTGCCATCACTGTTGCAAATCAGCCTTTTTGTTGTTTACTTGTTATCTGTCCCTCTCCAGTCTACCCTTCCCCTCTGTAAACCCTCCTGCAGAAGAACAGAACCCCATGAGAGAAGAGGTATAGCTGGTCTGATGCAACACTATGTTTCTAGCACCTTGAAATTCTGAAACACTAAGAATGCACTAAGAAAGACACGTACTGACTGTACTTGTGAATATTAGTAAATATACTATATTTGTTGTAGTAATCAATTCTCCCCTCACTGACACAGTTCTTGATACCCACAATTTAAAGGGGGAAAGATGTGCCTGGGGTTCCAGGAAATTTAATTCCTGGTCAGCAGGCTCCTGGTCAGAAGCCTCACAACAGAAAGGCATGACAGAGCACAGGGGCTAGGGTCATGGTAGCCGGGAAGTAGAGCAGGGAAAGGGGGCTAGAGCACAACAGGTACTGCACACATGGTCCCCGGGGTCATACCTGTGTGACCAACCAGACACAGCCTGGAGCATGCCCCATGAATCTGCTGGGCATTTCTGAATCCGGTGAAGTTGATACATCAGGATGCATAGTCACATTCATGTTATATCTTTTAATTTTTCTATGGGGATTTCTCACTCAGCTCCTATGTTTGGCTCTCTCTAAAAATATAGGATATTCTGACCACTTCCAGCCACAGATACACCTGGCTATGGGTGCCACCCGCAATGTATCCATAGTAGAACCATCAAATTTGGCAAAACACTTGAAATATCAAACAGGCTGTTCAGTGAGAAACGAACACATTATTCAGATAAAAGTTTGCTTTGTTGTAATCAAAATTCTGCAATGAGAACCTCATGTCTGACAGAGGCCCTGACACATGAGGCATTTATTTCTCTCTTCTTCATGGTACTTTAACCTTCTAGTAACAGAAGAGTAAAATCACTTCTCAAGGCAGGATTGTGGAGAGCTTGCACAAAATCAGTGCTGATTGTCATACTCAATGCTAGCTAGCAGAGTGTTCTTTCAGTAGGAAATTTGCAACTTGCAAATATAAATTAGAGACAATTTAGGTTGAGGACAGATGCTAAGAAATTAAGGAAGTTAATTCTTTTAAAACTTTTAGAAAAAGAAATTAAGGAAATTGTCAACCTTCAGGAAGGAAAAAGAGAAGCAAAAATTATTTTCTGGAAAAATAATGATTGGAAGAAGATTTCTTAGCAAATTTTCTCCAAGATTACCCTCAACCAGGCCTATATCAGCATTAATAAGATTACAGACAGGTCCTTCATTAATCAATTTATCTTTCTCCATAAATCACAGCCCACTTTATATCTCCAGCCCATGTTATGGAAGAAGAATCATGGTTCACACCCAAAGAATTTAGAATCTTAACTAGGACTAAATGTTAGATAACTAAAATGAAATGCAATTTCAAATATAAAATGTGGCTCATTTTATACAACTGCTCATAATGTTAAATGCAAATGTCAAACACTGTATGATTACTTACTCTGGGTAAACCCTCTGAACATAGAGTCATAAATTTTTCCATGACTGAACATGTATACAAGGAAAAACATGTGAGGATTCCATGCATTAATGTCTATAAAGCACTTTAAGCCTGGTCTAACACATAGTAGAAGACATATTTCTAGATTTTTAATTAATTAAGTCTCACACTATGAAACAAAACTTCTAAAAGCCTTAAATCTAAAATGACCATCACAATAGTGGTTATTATAGTTCAAACGAGTGTGTGGCATTTTTCAAAAAATAATATCTAAAAAATAAAGACCTTATGTGACTTCCATATGTACTTAATAATGACCAACATCTTAAGGGTGTTGTTTCATTCACCAATTTCATCTGGGATCAAAGGAGTCTGAAGGATGAGCTGCATTTTCCTTGCACCTCTCCAAGCAGTGTACCAGGCCCTGGAGGAAACAAGTAGAAACATATGCCACTGGCTCTGCCACCAAGGAGCTGCACGTTCACTGGAGAGATGCAACAGTCACCAAGCCTTGCTAATTATGGGTAGAGTCGCGTGCTCTGCTTTATCCATAGAAAAAGAGACACGTGCAAACTAGGATAAACAGAATAGGTTTCATTGAGAACATGACAAATGTTAAGTATGAGAAGCCAAATCAGGAATTTCAAAGTTGCAATTCTTTAAGTAAAACAGAACAGATGTGAGTCAGGAGCATGTACTATAGTGACAATCTTCTTAAGGAGATGACATTTGGGCCAGCAGTCACATAGGCACTTGATGACATTTTATGTTAAGTCATGAAGTTTTGGCATTTTATTTACGAAAGACCAGACTTTCTTCAAATAATTTTGTACGGAAAAAACATTTAGTAACTTCATCGGCACACACATGTGAGTGTTCTGATTTTAATTATAAAACTATTATTTAAGAAATTATATGTATTTAAGGTTATGATAGCACACTACTTTTATCTTATAGTGGGAGGTATAGGCCTGTTGCAGAGTAGAGAAACTAAAGCTGAATTAATTTTTCCCATGACTCAACACTAAAAAGGCTTCCAGCTATAAACCACAAATCCCAGTGGTCTTCAGCAAGGTGAAATGAATTTATTCCAAAGGGGAGAGCTTCATCCTTCCAGTTGAAACCAGGCAAGAGTTCTCTGGGCTGCAGATGGGAGGTAGCTAAAAAATCTCTGAGGACTCCTTGAGTTCTGTGACTTTGCTCAGTATCTGAAACCATAGCAAATCATTCATAAATCACCGTGAAGCATACATTTTTTATTGATTGCCACTTGTTTCTTGATATTATTTAGCAAAGAAATGATCCTGATGAGTTTGAAATGATATGAACTTGAGTTTCTGAACTAAGTGAAGTAAACCAAGAATGATGCCAAGCAGAAACTCTCCTACCTCAAGTAACATTGAGCTATCTTAATGTCAATTCGCTTTCAAGGGAGGACATAAAGAGGGTAGTTGAGATGAAGGCAGTGACCTAGGTAAAATAGGTTATTCATTCATCTTTATAGGCCCACAATGAAGTGACTGCCTAAGTTGGCCATGTGGATAGCTATGTCAATCTAAAACTATCTAGTTGGATTGGATTTTGTATTATGACTGTGCAGCTTAACCTAGACAAACCAGAAGTGGGTAATTAGGAGAAGATGGTCAATAGCACAGGATGGAATACTCCTAGTCAGGCTATTGTCCTCTCTAGTCTATCGAAGCCCTTAGCAGCCTGGCCTTGACATCTGCATCTATAGAACAGTTGCTATTCATTTAGAGAGAAGCATGAAAAAGCATAGCTCTCCTCTAAAGGCCATGAAGCCAAAATGATTTGGACTGTGTTTGTTTTGTTTGTTTGCTTCCTTGTTTTCCAGGGCGTAGGAGATCACTCAGCAGCATAACTGCCTGCCTGGCAAGTGCAAGGTCCTGAGTTAGCTTTAAAGCCTATTTTACAAGTGCATAAAGATCACAATTTTAATTATTTGATAGATGAGGTACTTTTCAATTCAGAGATAGTATAGTGGAAAAATATGGAAATTATCAGTCATAAAAAAGTCATTATAAAAGTACAGGAAGATTAAAATGTATCAGAAACTAATTCTCGGTTCACTATAATGAATATAAGCATAATCAGAGAGATGCCAGTTGGGTTTTTTGCTACATTATCATTTTTTGTTACACTTTTATATTAGAAAATGGGAATAAGAAGGCATTCATGCAGTTCTTTCTTCTTATATGCAATTTCCATCTAACTTTTTCTAAAATGAGCATTTCCAATTTATGCAAGCCTGTAGGAATGCTAGGTTGAAAGAAAATTTTCAGAAGTTTCTTCCTGATGCACAGTTCTTCAAAATCCCAAGCTTAACTAGGACAGGCTTAGAACAAGACTAGCCAGGTGAGAGGCACTGAGGACCGCCAGAGCCAACATCAGCCATGGCACTGGGCAGAATGGATTATATTTCTAAACTGGAAATTTATCCACTATCTTCAGGCCACAGACTCCCTTCTGATTTAATTCCATACTTTGCAACTAAAAGAGATGCCAGTAGGTGTCATATTAGAAATAGGGAAGTTAATCTTCAAAACCGTGGAGCCAACCTAGAAGCAATAAGGACACAAGGGGAAAAAAAGGAAGAATGTCTTTGCATTGGACTTAAATAAAATTATGGCCCTGCAATCCATTTTTTAAAAATGCACAGTGGACTGTTTGCCTAGTATTCATGAGAACCTGGGTTAGAGTCCCCAGCACCAAAAAGAATGAAAGAAAAACAACTAAACAAAATAATATGCTATGTTTCTTAAGTATGTCTAAGTACCAAACCATCTCACCATTAGTTTTGAAACTCAAATCAATAAAAGGAATTGATTATATTATTCATTTCAGTATCTTAAAACAAAATGACTGAAAGGGCTTAAATTGCATATTGCATTAATTTTCCATTTTAAATACAGATTTTATAATTTGTACAGAATAGCTTTAAGAAATGTAAGTTTTAAAGTAACAGTGATCTCTCTGTTTGAAAAGGTGAGAAAACCTCGCATTTTGGTTTTTTTCTTGCCCAAATGCTTATTAGACTCATCAAATTAGAAACTCCTCGTAAGCCTACCAACTTCGGCAATGGCAGAGTGGTTCAGAGGTGGAGAACAGGGGAGCGCTTGAACCAATAAAGTTCTTTGAATGTAAAATGGGAACAGCCAAGCTCTTTGGGGACAAAGACTCATTTCCTGACTGCTATTGGAGCAGTCAAGGGAGTTAGAGCTGCTCCACTTTCTTCCAGTGGGATGACTCGCGAGGCCAGTGTACCTGGAGCTATGGACCACAGCACCATTTACAGAAAGAGGCTATCCAGCAAAAGCATGAAGCTGCCAGCTACAGACCAGAGGAAATAGAGCATTACCAGATTTCAAGATACATATAAGAAATGTGATAAAAACAGATAGCATAGTAGTAGTGGGTTATCAGCAGAACTGGCAAGTCGGAAGCTGCTGACTTGAACCTTCTACAGTTTAGCATATTAATAGGGCTAAATCCTCTACTTGTAAATGAGCTATTTACTGGCAAGATGCACCAATGAAAATCAATGCAATATTTTCCAAGTAATACGTAAAATCCCACTGTACTTGATTTAAGAAACTAATGTTTTAGTCTATAACGTAAATGTAAAAGAATACCTGCAACAACTTGAAATTAAAAAAGCAATTATATTGAGAAAGAAAGATAGATAGATAGATAAGTAGATAAACAGATAGATAGATAGATAGATAGATAGATAGATAGATAGATAGATCATGTTTCCCCAGGCAATTTTTGAACAACTATTGGTAGAAATAAATGAAAAGACAAATGCAATCCATGGAAAGATAAGTACTATGAATAATCAAAAAGCTCTGACATTCTCATAATAAGCATTGCATAAGGAAAGTAGACTAACAGAGAAAAAAGAAATAAAACTACTGTG
>PVKN010030433.1:0-12722 GCA_004027915.1 Capromys pilorides
TTCTGTCTTTTAAGTCTCACCCAACACACAGTGTAAAATTACTCTAAGGGGAAAATCACTGCATACAAGCTAATAGTTTTGTTAGATTTTGTTAAATAACTATAAATCTTATTCATGTAAGTAAAGTTACCAAAAGAATAGCTACCACAGTTTATGAGTTTATAGGCTGGCTTTATACTACTGTTATTGCTAACTATACTACAGTACCTAGGGTGTCATATCTATGTTAATCCATTATTCTTCTTTGTACAATACTTGGATTGTTTAGGGTTATAATGATTATATATAGTCCAGTAGCAAAGAACTGGGTGCTGGGCCAAAGAAACAACCATTTCTCCTCCATAATATATTGTTAAAGTAGGATCGTGGGACAGACTCAAAGGCCAAGACCAAGCAACACCTAGAAGACATCACTGAAGAACAGTTGCTTCCTAGAGAAGCCTCAATACTAATGACAAAGCTACTGCCACAACCAATTTATAAACATCAAGCTGGAAAGCCAGTTAAGATTTAAAAAATAGAAAATGACAAGATACATAAGCATAATGCAACATCAGACCTCCAGCCTACACAGAAAAATCCAGGTGACAATGATGAGATAAAGGAAATCAGAAGCCACTCACCTGAATTTTCTAAAATGGTAACAGAAATTTACAAAATGCAGATCAATAAAATAGAAAGTAAAAACAGCTATAGAGAAAAGCAGATAAAAATAATCTCTCAGGTAAAAAGTAGGTAATGAACGTAATAAAAGACTTGCTCGGTGATTCTAGAGTAGACACAGGAAAAAAAGTAGAGGAGCTTACGAAAATGATGAAAACCATGAACACCCAACATAGAAGAGATGAAATTTCTACAATAGATTTGAACAGATATGCAAGAGATTCTTAAAACTAGCAAGGGACCACAACAAATCAATAGTTCAAGATATTAAGAAAAGTATAAGATTGGTCTGAGTAAATAAAAAAGCAAGAAACAGTGCAAACAACATAAAAAAATGCTCACACAAGTAATGGCACAAAACTTCTCAAGCATGAAAAAAGGATTTGACATACAGATAAGCAAGAAATATAAAACTCCAATTAGCGTAATAACCTTTGTGTAGACAAAAGGACATAACAATCAGTCCAGATTTTCAACAGAAGGACAGATTATTGAAAGCTGCTACAGAAAAGAAACAAATTACCTGTAAATGAAAGCCCATCCAAAAAATGAGGGAGGGGTGGGAGAGATAGCTCATCAAACTAAGCATAGTCTACATAGGCAAGTGCAGTGACCAGGGTTGGATCCCTGGCACCACATGCCATATCGGCCCCACCCTCAGACATGCTGAGCCTGCAACCGAGTCTGGGTGTGATGGCACGTGTCTGTAATCCCAGGACTGGGGAGGCTGAACCAGGAAGATCACTATGAGTCCAAGCTCCAGAGTGAGACCCTGCACAAAATACAGAAAAACAACCCAAGAAACTAGAAGTCCATCAGAATCACAACAGACTTCTGAACACAAACCCTTAAATCAAGAACTTGGAGTGAGGTTTTTCAAATCCTGCAACCTCTAGACCTGATTGATATACCCCGTAAAATTATTTTTCAAAAATCAGTGGAGAAATAAGATGCTTCCACGACAAAGAACAACTGAAGAAATTCTTGACCACCAAATCAGAACTCCAAAATATTCTGAAGGATATTTTATAAAAAGAAAAGTCTTACATTTCCTTGAACACCAGAAGAAAGACACCACCAGGCAAGGCAAGCAATACAACAAAAACACAGGGAAAACAACAACAGGAAAATTATATGACAAAGATAAGTTAATACCAGTAATAACCACCAAAAGAAAAAAACATCAAAAGAAATAAAATTTAAAACCTTTTCATGATACAAAGTCTACAGATAATTTGACTAGTATTTATCTCTCACAAACCAACAGTCATCATCAGACATTTTTAAGTGTTAAAAATATGAAGTCTTTCATCTGAGAAATGCAAATTACAACACTAAAATGTCATCTCTCCATAAAGAATGGCTATTCATAAGAAATCAACCAAAAGGGCCTGCAAAATAGCTCAGTAGTCTAAAGCACCTGCTTAGGCAAGCTCAGGCAAGAGTAGGCACCACAGTTCAATCACAGGCACCACATGCTGTGCCAGGCCCACTCTGAGCCAGAGGGAGGGAGGGAGGGAGGGAGGGAGGGAGAGAGAGAGAGAGAGAGAGATATCAACCAATAACAAAATCTGGTGGAAAAAATGGAGTCTTCTCCACTGCTGGTGGAAGTATAAACTGGTACAACCACTTTGGAAGTTCATGTGAAGATTCCTCACAAAACAAAACTAGAGGTTCTATTTGACCCAGCTATTTCCTTTTAGTGTCTCTGGAAAGAATTAAAAGCATCATACCACAGTGATATATACACACTCATGTTTACAGCAGCACAGTATAGAACAGCTAAACCTTAGAAACAGCTTAAATATCCATCCATGTATGAATGGACAAAGACGCATTTTTATAAAATGTAATACTACTCAGCTATGGAGGATAAACTTGACACATTTTTAGGTAAATAGATACACTTTGAGAACATACTCTTAAGTGCAATAAACTACACACATATGTGCAAATACTGCATTGTCTATTGTGAGGAACAAAAAGAGTAAATAAGGATATAATAGATATGTGAAATGGGAAGAAAATGTTCAAATGGGAATGGATGCTAGAGAGGAAGAGGGAGAAAGGAAAAGACAATCAGGAAAAAAAAAGGAAACAAGGATTTTTTGTAAATCAGGAAGGGAAAGGGGATCAAAGGGAGGGCAGAGGAATGGGAAAAAAAGATAAAGCAAGATGTATTATGACCCTATAATAAACCTGATTATTACTTGTATCAAAAAGTGTATCAATAAAGTAGAAAAACAAGTACAGCTCAGTAGCTTTTGCACACATACACACTTTTCATCTGCACTTCAGTCTCTTCCCTACTGCCTTCTGTAACAAGATCCAACACTGTTTCTCGGTCATTTATTGGCACTACAGTAAGGATTTTAATAAAACAAATCGGGAGGCCTTCTGAACCCAGAGGCAAAGGAGTTCAGAGACTACAATAAGTAGGCTTGAGGTCCCAATGCCACGTAACTCTATGAGCATCACATGATCAACGCAAAGTCCATAATCACATTTAAAAAGTTGGCTTAGAGCCATAGAAAGGACACAGGCTATTAAGTCAGGTAGTTCTATCATGGAGTTACACTGCTTTTCTGATTTCTTTCCATTATTGGTTAGATAGGGATGGTAATGTCCTTCCTTTCCACAGAATTTAACTGAGAATGAAATGAGAGCAAAGATAGGAAGGTGGTCTATAAAGAGGAAATGAAAGTAAAATATCTTACAATTACCTACCCATGCCACAAACGTTGAGTCACAATGAAGTCTTTCTAAATTTTATTGGCACTGAAATAGAACATGGATTGAGCATAAACCTCTCCCATATTTTTAAAAACCCAAGAATATACCAAAAAGACATGAATATAAAATCTAACCTTTGTCCCTAGCCTTCTTGGTGGAGGCTTACTGCCTTACTTAAGGCAGCTTAAATTGTCCCGCAATTCCAGGTTTTAATTTAGACAATACAGGGCATAAATGAGCATCAAAATAATTCACAGCAATGCAGACAACACTCGCCAAGTCAGAGCACAGGGGTCCAGAGAGGCACTGGGCTAGGGGCACATGGCACCCCCTTTGGGAATGAATCTTGGGGAGAAGGCAAATAAGAACAATAAAACCAAATGCCAATTACTTTAAAAATGGATTTTATGACCTATAGTGACAGGTAACAACAGTAATACTGAAAGCTTCTTACATTAAATTTCTGGCAAAATATCCTTTTATAATATATTATATGCTTCCCAGGTGGGGGTAGTAAAGGACATGAGGCCAGAATGATCCTGGCCAAGGCTAATATCTTCTAATTGTGTATTAGCAAGAAAGGTAGAAATCAATATTGAGTTAGATTTCACTAGAATATTTAATACTGATAAGAAAAAGAGAGCATAGTGAGGAGGAGAAGAGGAGGAAGAGATCCCTCCTGGGCTGAGAGCAAAGCATGGGCGTGCATAAGGCCAGAATCCCCAGCAGCTCTATGGTGTGTAGGCCATGGGACCACAAAGTTAGTGACAAGATCTAGGTTGGAGGTTTGTGAGAGGCACGGCCTAGGTTCCACTTTGGGCAGGGGTGACAGGAAGAATTATTGGGCACCTGAGTGGGTTATATAAACAAATGGAGCAGAGGCATGGGCTTCTTTACCATATGTACCTTCTCCTGTCTACTCGCTAATTGAGCCTATTGGTGTCAAAATCTAGGGCCCACCACACTAAGGCCAAAGTTGGCTGTGAAGCACGAACTGGGAACCAAGTAGTTCTGATGGGGTATGTGTCCTGGACTGGTAGGGAAAATACTGACAAAAAGGTATGAATATTTATTTTGGCAAGAGCTGTACATATGGAGCTGGCTGAGCTTTCAAGTACTCATCTCTATTATTCTAGCTGGAGATAATTAAGGGATTGGAGGGGACAGGGGGCAGACACAGAGAAGAACTAGGGTCCTGGAGTAATATGAGATACTACTGCTCAGAGTTGACTTGATTGAAGCTTAGGCTCTCGTAAGGCATTGGGGCAGGGTCTTTTACCCATTCTTACCTGAACAAAAGGACCCATTGGTCCTACCCTTGTAGGATAGACTGTCTGTCTATCCTACTCTAAGGAGAAAATGAGTTCCTGAAATAAGAGAAAAGGTGTATTACTAAGTTTCTAACAGTCCAAATCTGAGAGGTAGAAACAATAATGACTGAATGTTTTTCTCTCTAAGCATTTAGAAAGCCTCTAAAATGGATGGGCTCTGGGAGGCTAAATTTTAGGCCAGTTGATCCTGTCATGGCCCAACCTCTTTTTTTAAAACCTGTAATCAAACCCTGAAAAAAATCACAGGACATGGAAAAGGAAGGCAATGGTAGTATAGGGAGTAGGAATAGATTTCAATCTACTCTACATTTATCTCTCATAGGTAACAGTCATGTATGGAGGTTTCTGCCTCATCAAACGGAAAATGCCTCAGAGCTGGGGAAATGGTCTATTCTAGCAAGCTATATTAAATGAGTTAAGGAGGGGAAAAAGGCTTCTCATTGGCACTACGGTGGGCCATATGCCTGCCCAAAGAATTGAGCAGGGCTGATGGACTAGGTTTGGTCCCATGGCTGTACTGAATGCTTGGCATGACTCCAGAGCTTCGCTAGTTAGTGGCTCCAGCATAGTATGTGAGTTATACAAAGTTATCAGGAATAGAAGGAAGAATAAAGGAGAGGTTCCTAGAGGCTGGGTGTCCATTACATGACTACATGGATTCAAATTCATCAATGCGCTGCTTGGTGTTGCCCTGCCGGATCTGACGCAGTGTCTTATATTTATCTCGGCCCAGTCGCATGTTCTCAGCATGGATCATGTCATTGGCAGTCTTCTTGGACTCATCACGGGCATTGGCCAGCTCTGAAGTGAGGGCCTGTGAAGATGCAATGAGATTCAGAGATCGACAGCTTCCTCTCATTTTAGCTCTACTTGATCAGATTTCTGTTACTTTCTTTCCCTCCCTCTCTATGTATCTGTATCTATAGCTGTATCTGTATCTATATCCATCACTCTATCCATTCATGCACCATCTATCTGGAGAGAGGCAAGGTGGAAGAGAAAGGGAGAAAAACCTAGGCCTTTAGTGGGGCAAGAATTCAAAAACAAAACATGCAAACCTAGGGGACTACTTGATAACAGACATCCCTTGAGAGTAGAACATACCAAAGATTCAGGTAGAAATTTTATCAGCTAGATAGCTTCAGAACATAAGAGGTGAATGAAGATGGGGCAGAAAGAAAATCCCTACAAGAAAAGTGGTAAACTGGGATCTAACTAAAAAGTTAAAGGTGACCACTCTTCAAAGTTTCACTTAACATAGGCTTAGATTTCCGTGCAGCACCTTGGTAGTCTCCTATCACTACTCCCCACCATGATGGCCTAGGGCATGTTATAGGCATAGTCTCCTTGAGCCTTTGCTTGGATACCTTCAGGTGCTTCTGCACTCGCTCATTCTTTTCTGCCTCAGTGGTACGTTCCTCCTCACTGCGGTCCTTGGCCATAGCATCAGCCCGCAGGTCAGCACTGGCCTCTGCCCCATTCTCATCTTGTTCATCTTGCTCATTTTCTGCAGGTTCTGCCACATGAGGTGTACTCATGGCAGTCTTCAACTCAGCACGGGTCTTCTCTAAATCTTCCTGTACCATCTGTGCCTGTTCAGAGACACAAAGACCAGAAGTTAGACTAAGTAACCTGTGGCAATCTATGCATGCCATGAAGTTTGGCTGTTTTCAGACACCAAATGGGCAAAGGGTTTCCTCTGCCTGATTCCTAATTTCCACAGTTAAAATAGAAGCATTTCTATACACTTCCCCAGGGGTATTGGGGAATTTTGGAAGAGCAAACATTGAGCACCTTTTTCCACCAGGCCAGCTATATAGAAATGGTGGAAGGAGGAAAGAAACCAAAGGTAAGGAATTTAAAGAGCTAAATTGCATGCCCATAGGATCCCTTCTGTGGTACTTTGTTCTGGTGCTGTAGCTTACCTTTTGTTGCCACTCAACAGCCTCACTTTCCTTCTTCTGTCGGGCCATCTCTAGCTGAGAGATCCGAGCAGTCAGCTCTGCCATTTCTGAAGCCTATAGGTAAATTGGAAGCCTGTGAGGGTGGTGCCTCAGAGACCAGGTGTCTTCAACCCAAATTCCTCCATAAAACCAGCTGGGAACTTGCTAGTCCATGTGCTTGCTCCACTGGCAGTCTTTTAACCATTATCACTCCACTTCACTTCTCTCTTCCTGACCTAGGGCTTCCTTTATAAATTATAACTCCTCTCCTAGATGGTAGACCTTGCAAAGAGGAGAAAATTTCAGTTCTCTGTCTTCCTCCTATCTCGCCTTTTTCCTCCCTCTCCTTCTTCCACTCTCATTTGCGCATGGAGTTAGGGCCTCCTTGAAGCTCTAGAGATGACCTAAGTTCCAACTCTTCTCTGCCATCCTGAGATGCACAGGTATCTGCTAAGACTCTTTCCAAGACAAGAACACAAATGTCACAAGCTGATCTGAATGAGGGAAGAAAGCTTATGCATACATTCAAATCTTGGACTAATTGCCCAAAAAGGCTTCTTTGAAGAGCTAGGTTTTTTTTTTTTTTTTTTGGTCTTTTTGAGACAGGGTCTTGCTATGCAGTTCAGGCTGGCCTTGAGCTCACTTTTGTAGCCCACGCTGGTCTCGAATTCGCACCCAATCCTCCTGCCTCAGCCTCCCAAGTGCTGGGATTACAGGTGTGTGCCACCATGCCTGGTTTGAATAGCTAGGTTTTAGTTCCCTCAAATCCCACCCCAAAAAGTACAAAGGAAGAGGATATGTCAAGGGATTTAGACTATAGGTTAACTTAAGAGTTACAGAAGCTTTGCGAATTGTGATAAAAATATGGACACATATCCTGCCCACCCCCACCCACCGAATAATGTATAGACACACAGTTTTCTAAGTAATTTCAACCTGAGGCAGAAGTGGGTTCTAGTGTGGCTGTTGGAAAGTCTCTTAACCTCACAAAGACCTAATTTCTTTATCTGGGAATATTTTTGTATGGGGGTTAATCTCACAGGGTTGTTGGTAAAAAGAAATAAAAAGGAAAATGGAAGCACAGCTAGCCCAACACACAACAGCCACTAATAAAGCATGAGAACCTTTACTCTTCACTCCTTTTCCTTTGTCAAGTTATCAGCTCAGATCTCCAAAGGTAAGAAAATGACTAAAAGCCAGGCATGGTGGTGCAGACATGCAGCCTGTAACCTCAGCACTCCCAAAGCTGAAGCAGGACAATCCACAAGCATTTGAGGCTAGCCAGAGGTACATAGTGACTTCAAGGCCAGCCTGAACTACATAATGAGACTCTGTCTGAAAAAAGAAAAACCAAAACAAGAGGGAATAGCAATTAAGGGTTAGGAAAGACTGTTTGCATAGGCTTCTAGGCTACACCACTGATGTCTCAGCTGGCTTCTCAATGAACAGTTCGAGGCTTGTGGAATGGAAATTTCCTATGAAGAGCCAGCCCTTCAGGCATAGGCAGGCAGACAGAGGAGAACACACGGGTTCCATAATTTCAGCCCATTGTGCAGCTTTACCAGTTGTTCCTGGGTCTTCTTTTGGTCCCGGGAGGCCTGCAGCAAAGCCTCCTTAGCCTCTTCAGCTTCCTGCCGCTCCTTGGCCAGCTTTTCAGCTTCACTCTGTGCACGCTTCCGTTCCTGCTCAAGTTCCAGGGCTCTGCGTGTCTGTTCTTCCAGTTCTAGGCAGAAAAGGAAGGGAGAGGAATGTGAGGGGAACCAGGATGAAGTTGACACATCTTTCTTCCTGGAAATACTCCAACTCATGGCACAACTGGCAGGAGGTTCTAAAAATTCTTCTTCATCCATTCTTCATCTCTTCTGTGGCCCTACTTTTATGATATCATCTGGACCTAAGCTCAGGTAGAATGGTATCCAGCTCACATAGTCAGGATCTAAGAAAACTCATTTGCCATGTAACTTTAAGCCTCACCTTGTTGAGCCTTCTTAGTCTGTTCTTCAATCTGCTTCAGCTTCTCCATCAGTTCTTCTTTCTCCCGTTCAATCTTCTCCTTCTCTTTTTCTGCCATCTCACGCTTCTTCTTCTCATTTTCCAGCAGGGCACTAGGAAATGGAGATGGGCAGATGGAACAAATAGCAAAGCTACATAAAACTTAAGATTTCTAAGCACCACTCAAACCCCACTCTTCCAACACACCCAGAGCTTGTATGCTTGGAACATGCTCAATTACTTCTACATCCTTACCTCCATATCACATCCTCACATAGGGTGGATGCTCATGACCCAGTCAGTTTGCCCGAGTCAAGAAAACCAGTCTGGAATTCATGATCTATGAGTAACTCATTTAGCTATCATGGTTATGCTGCTGCTCTGCTCTTATTCTCAGCTCTTCTGTCTGTACAATAGCGTGTATGTCCTACTCTGTCTGCTTTGTGGACTTATAGCTCCATACTACAATGATATGCTTCAGACTAGAAGTCCCTGTGGCTAGATCTAACATTGCCTGCCCTGAAGCCTAGTTCTAGGCTCTTTGCCCCAAGAGTGTGTTGCAGATTTAGAAAAAGTATTTTCTTTATATTGAATTAGCATCCCTTCAATAAAGCCTTCTTATACCTTTGCTAGATTTTTTTTTTCCCTTTGAGACCTCAAAATACTGGGCATATGCCTTTTTCATCCCTATTCCCTGTTATTTTTTGTCCATAGCACTTTTTATTATACCAATACTAGGTAATTTATTATGTTTATCTCCTTCCCCTCCCATTAGAATGACAGTAATAACAGAGCAGAAAGTTTTGTTTTTTTCATTAATAAATGTACTCAGTGGATAAATGTAACAGTCTTTATATCTTGAGAGATATATAGACATGTTAAGGAGGGAGAGAGAGGAAGAAAATTTTTTCTCTCTGCTATACCATGAGGACTTAGGATGCTAGTGATTGCCACATTCAGTTCTGTGAATTGACCCCAATCTTGGTAAATTTTTTCAAAATAAATGTGAACCTTAGTATATAAACACTGATATATGGGCTCATGTCTAATCTAGTACATTAGAAACTTTCCGTGATTCCAAACTATGTCTGTCTGTTTCTGTGTGTGTGTCTGTCTCTCTGTAGCAGAGATTGAACCCAGGGCCATCACACTGAGTTACCTCCCCAGCCATCTCCAGGGTCTCACTAAGTCACTAAATTGCTCGGACTGGTCTTGAACTTGCAGTCCTTCTACCTCAGCCTCCCAGAGTGCTGGGGTTACCAGTGTGTGCCATTGCACCAAGAAGGTTTTAAACATTTTATAACAGCAGTGCTCTTCAAACCTTAATGTTCATAGGAATCAACCGAGAACTTTTAAAACAACTTATTAAAGTTCACATACCATAAACCATTTTAAAGAGCATAATTCAGAGCCACTTAGTATATATTTAGAACATTGCTCAACCATCTTTTGCTAACTCCAAAGCATTTTCATCACTCCAAAATTAAACCTTATTGCCATTAGGAAGTTTGTCCCCACTCCCCAACCCGACAACCACCAATCTATATTCTGTTTCTATGTATTTTTTATTGTGAATAGAACCATAATATGTAACTTTTTATGTCTGATTTTTTTTTAACCCAGCCTAATGTTTTTGAGGTGCAAGTATATTCCATAATATGTATGGCTGAAAAACATTCTGCTGTAGTTTGATCCCTATGATTCAATATTATAGGCTTGCTCCCTAATGTAACAGTATTAAGTGGTGAAAACTTCACAAGGTGAGCCTAGTGGGAGGTGATTAGGTCATTAAGGGCACAAAACTCAGAAAGGTTTAATCTTAGCTGAAGTGTAAGTTTCACAGGACTGCATTAGTATCTGTGAAAGTAGGTTATTGCAAGTAAGCCTGGTACCTCCCCCCCAATCCCTCTTGCTCATGTACTACACTATTCTTGCATGTGCTCCTGCTATGTAATGAAGCCTTTTGCCATATGATGATATACTAGAAAGCTCTTAGCAGAGGTGAGTGCCTGATTTCTTTATTGGATTTGTCAACTTCAAAAGCCATAAGCCAAAATAAACTCTTCTCTATAAAATATCCAGGCTCAGAAATTCTCTTCTACCAATACAAAAAATATATTCCATTATATGTATTTATAATTTGTTTCTATTCATTGATAAATATTTCATATTTTAGCTATTGTTTATAATGCTCCTATCAATATGCGTATACACATATTTGCTTAAATAATCATTTTCAGTTATTTGGAGCTACTTACCAAGGAGCAGGATTAGAGGAGTATATTATAATTTTATGTTCTATATTTTGAGCTGTCCCACTGCTTTCAATGATTTTACATCATCCCCACCAATATAGCAGGATCCTAATTTCTCCACAACCTCACCAACTTATTTCCAGTTTTATTTTTCTGTGTCTACACTAAAACATATGAAGTTGTACCCCATTACTGTTTCCACTGCATTTACCTAATGACAAAGGATGTTTACATGTGTTTGCTGGCCATCTGAGTATTTCTTGGAAGAAGTAATCCTTTAAATCTTAAGATACAGACTTTGATGATCACTGTTCTGGAGAAGGCTCTTAGATCTTGCCTTCCTAACAAGTACCCAAGTTGATGATGATGCTGATGCTAAGTTGAAGATTACACTTTGAGCAGCAAGATGTGACACTGAAAATACTATGGTCTTATAGGAAAAATTTGGGGCACTTTGTCTATTTCTGCTTAAAGATCCCTAGAGAATGCAAGCTTAACTGTGCACAGAGCTCTCTACTACTGCGACTAGACTAGTCAGCCTGGAGCAACTCAGAGTCTACCTATCATACCAATGGCTTGAAGTTCATAGACAATGAGGAATTAGGAAATATCCCTCCATCCCATAGCTACTTTCTAGAAACAAGGATGTTGACACCTGAGGATGAATGCAGGGGGTACCATCCCTGCAGCTCACTCACTCAGTGCTAAGTTTGACTTCACAGACTGCCTTGGAAGGCTCAGGAGTCTTGAGCAGCTCCCTTACCCTAGCACTAGCACTAGCACTAGCTCCAGGCTCCCACTCGAGCTCTACAGCACCTACCGCTCCATTTGCTTCTGGTGCTTCTCCTCCCGGGCCTGTGCCTTCATCTGTTGCACTTCAATGGTGTCAGGCTTGCGGCGGCGCATGTATAACTCATGGTTCCCCATGCACAGGGCTAAAATTCGTTTGTTAATCCTCAGTCGAGGAGCATAAAAGACAAAGTCCTGGTGGAAAAACAGTAGTGACAAAGAGTTTGGAAGAACAGGCAAAGCAGAACTTCTATATTCTGAAAACCTAAATCCAAACACATCATGAAGACTATCCAATCTTTTCCATTACAGATAGAAAAACTAATGATCACACTGGTGAAGTGATTTGTCCAGGTTCAAATGGCAGGCTAGTGGTAGAAAAAGACTAGAACTCAGGTTTCTTTTTTTATTATGTATGTATGCAGTCTACCAGGTCTCACTATGTAGACCGGACTCGTAGTGGTTCTCCTGTTTTCAGCCTCCCAAGAGCTGGGATTATAGGTGCGCACCACCACGCCTAGTCTCAATCAACATCTCAGTGCATCAAGGGGGCAGGGCTGTCACGGCATGCCAGGGATCAAACTCCAGTCACTACATCTGCCTAAGCAGGTGCTTTAGTCTTTTGAGCTATACGGCCAGCCCAAGAAACCAGGTTTCTTAACTCTGCAGTCAGTGTAGTCCATCGTGCCACAATTCCTTTCAACATTTATTTACAGAAAGCACCCTAAAATAGCCTCAATTCCAGTGAAGAATAAGAGCTCCCTTTCTGTACTAATTACCTATGATATTGAGCTACAGAGTGCTTCTTTTAAAAGCCACACAGTCTCTGCATACTGTCCTACTGGATACAAAATGAGTGACTGACCTGTTGCTGTAATCTCGAAAAAGCATGGCCTTAATGCAGAACTTTACATACTTTCATTTTATTTTTTCAAGATAATTTTATATTTATTTTTAAAAATATATTTCTAAAATGATTGGTAAGGGTTTTGCGAAGATACAAGGGATTAACTCAG
>PVKN010030434.1:0-12733 GCA_004027915.1 Capromys pilorides
TATGCTGCTGGTGTATATACATTAAAGAATGTATTGAAATTCTATTAGACAACACTACTGCCTATACTGGTTTAGATATTTCTAAACCAGAATGATATTTGCAGATCAAGTATCTAATGGGGAAAAGCTTTTAATGTGCATAGCTTCTGGCATTAACGTTTGAACTAGGCTTGGTTCTCAGACTATTGAGTATTACCGTTTCATAGTTTTAACTAGAAGTGTCTAGTTTACACCATAATCATTTCAAATTCAGCTTAAGTCAACTTAGAGCTGTCTAAACCAAAATACTGAATACAAACCTGATTGTGTTAGTAGATGATAGCCCTGTTTCACTGGAAACTGTTTGGCCTTCCAGTAGATTCTGGTGCTCATTTCTAAACAGATAATCTAATTGGAAACCTAAATTGAAGGCTATTCAGAGACAAACAAGGAAAAAAAGGTAAATAGTGAATGATATTATGGAAGATAATTAAAGAAAAATCTTTTTATATTTATGTCGGAGTATGAATGAGATAAAATGAGTGCTAAACACATGGAATAACCAATGAGCTAGCATTATTTCTATAACTCAGAGGGGTCTGAGGGAAAATGCTGGTGGTAATAAGCATCACTGAGAGTTAGCAGCAGCAAAAATATATTATTCTTCGATTATTCTAATTAAGAAGAATGAAAAAAGGGAAGGGAAGGTACACCAGTTTCTTTAGGTTGCTGGGCAATATAACAAAGACTGGATGCTAGAGCAATAAAGAAGCATTATTGAAGAGTTTTGGAGGTGACAAGTCCCATCAAGGTGCTTTATGGTTGGACATATATATGACAGCTCAGCCTACCTTGGGGGTGGGGCTGGAGCAGCATGTGGTGCTGGAGATCGAACCTGCAATTGCCTAAGCTTGCTTAAGCAGGCACTTTAGACCACTAAGCCATCTTGACAGCCTGCTTGTTGGTAATCTGTTTGGCATCTTGACTTGGAAATTATATTCCTCATCTTTTCCTTTATTGTTCCATGCCACTCTCCCTGTGTGAATCCAAATTTTCCTTTTATAAAGGACCCACTTCATAGTAGATTAGGACCTGCCCCAATGACTTTTTTTACTTTGCTTATCTCTATAGAAATAACCCAAACAACAACATAGGCTGAAACATTAAGGGTTAAGATTTTAATCCATTGATTTGTAACATTTAACTAAAAGAAAGGAAAGAAAAGTAAGACAGTCTTATTATACACCCTAAGAAAATAAGTACGGATGGCCTGGCAAGATAGCTCAGTGGACTAAGCTCTTGCTTAGGCAAGGGCAAGTATTGGGGTTTCATCCCTGCATGTCATGCTGTCACCACACCCTGGTGCACTGAGCTGATAGCCGTGTCTGTGTGTGGTGGCACATACCTATAATCCCAGCACTGGGGAGTCCGAAAACTGGAGAATCATTTGGATTCTGACCTGCATAGTGAGATACTTTACAAAATAAATAAACAGTTATTTTTTAAAAGAAAATGAACATGGAAAATAATACTAAATATCAGAGGGCTCTATATAATGTGAAATCCAATCAAATAACTTCCTTGCCTAGAATGCTAGTTGCTTCCATTGTCCACAGGGTAAAGTCTGATTCCTGAACATGTCTTATAATGCTTACTCTTCACTACTCAATCCTATTGCTCTCCTTATCTTCATCTTCCCAGAATCCATTTATATTTTAAGTTCTGGGCTCATATGGCTTCAATTTTGAAATGTGCCTTGACTTTTCAGAACTCAGGACTTGGTGCCTTTTCCAGTAATGCTTTTCTCCACCCTCTGCACCAAAACAGCCTTGCCATTTAGGGGAAGCTTAGATTCTTCTGACCCCACCCTTGTGCTGACCCCACCCTTGTGCATCTCTATGAACAATCACAGCATGGAATATTCTGTAGTTCAGAGTAGGTTGCATCCTAAACTCATACCTCATACTACTGACATGAAGCAATCTTAATGTAGTGCCTCTAGCCAATACCAGACAAACAAACCATGGAAAAGTCACACACTGAAAATTCACCAAGTAGTAAAAGCCAATCACGTACACATATAGCTATTTTGTTGAATGTCAAGTATATAATTGAAAGGAGCCAAACAAGTACATGTCATACAATTCTTTTTATATGAAATCTAAAAACAACGAAAGTACTGTTTGAATATCACTCAAAGGAAATAAAAAATAGTATTTTATCTTGTTTTGGGCTTTTGCATATGAATATATAAAATTACCCAGATTTATATAATTGGACACTTTAGAAGAAAAAAGACAATAATAAAAATCCAATTTTTATTATACTTAAATTTCTTAATGTATATTTTTCTGGTCAGTAAAGCATTTGGTTCACATGGAGGCTTCAAGTCACCAGTAGCTGTGTCGTTAGAGCAGCTTTTCTTGGCAATCTGCTGTTATCAATGGTCCTTCTCAGATGTGGCTGACACATCCATCAGGGATTCCAAACCTGGCCTGAATCATCTTCAAACAGTGACTGTGATTATTACAGACATAGTCTAACCATATCTTCTCAGATTTCAGCTCTATTTGTGAAAATGATTTATTTTGTGTTTTATTAAATTGTGTGTGTGTGTGTGTATGTGAATAATTATATTTGACTCCTCATGGTGACATTTCTGAGTTTTCCTTTATTTGTTCTGTCTGCACCTCTCACTGATTTCTTGGTCAATTTTTTTCAAGAAAGGAAAGAAAGAAGTAAGGAAGGAGAGAAGGAAGGAGGAAGTAAAGAAGGAGGGAAGGAAGGAAGATAGGTCATAGAAGAGCAGGAAATGATGGATAATTAAGACAGATTTTTAAAAGACCAGATAATTAGGGAGGAAACTTCAGCTTTCCTCAGTATGCTCTTCTTTCAAGCCCTGAATAAACCCAGTGTCTCATAAAACATAACAGACCCAGGAATGTTTGATCTTGCAGTTTCCCTAACATAAAAAAGAAGAACGTTTTTGAAAGCAAATACAAATAATTAACTAACGTCACTTAATAGACATAACTCACACCATTTAGCCCAAATTTATAGTAAGATGTAAGTGAGATGTAAGTGGCCCTTCAAGAATTTTCAAGGATCAGCCAGGCAGCTCAGCAGACTAAAATGCCTGCTTAGGCAGGAGCAGGGAACCAGGGTTTGATCCCTGACATGCTGTGCTGGCCCCACCTACAGGGAAGGTTGAGATAGTAAATGAGACTGGGTGTGGTGTCCCAAACCTACAACACCAGCACTGAGAGCTGAGAGGCTAAAAACAGAAGAATTACTACGAGTCTGATCTGTCCAGTGAGACTTTGTAAGATCCTGTACTAATATACATTTTAAAAAAAGAATTTTCAATACACAGATATTTAAGGGAATACTATTTCCTATAAAGGGGTGGAGGCTTTTTTTTTTTTTTTTTCAGGACTGTGGTTTGAACTCACAACCTTGCACTTGTCAGGCAAGCACTTGTGCCACAGAGCTATCTCCCTGGCCCACTATTCCCTATTAAGGTATGCAGTCTGTGCCCTTCATTTATGTCTTTGATTCTAGCCAAAGGACATGAAGTGATCCTCCACTTAGGAATTAGATAGGTGCCTCCCCATCACAGCTAAAGACATGACAGAATGGAGCATAGAGGAATATTAATCAATCAAAACCCACAACAAGAGCCCGTGAGACAGTTCTCCACACTAGTACCTGCTTAAGCAAGTGCAGGGCGTGGGATCGATCCCTGGCACCATATGCTGGGCCACCCCTGCCGCCAGGTACGCTCACTCAGTATGGAGTCAGGGCATGCTATTGTACTCCTCTGCAATCCCAGCTCTGTGGAGACTGAAAATAGGAGGATCACTATCAGTTGGAGCTGCATAGTGAGACTCTGTATCAAACGCTGTAAAAAAAAAAAAAAAAGTCAACAGTATTGAGGATGCAAAAGTTCTACAGAAGTTGTTATAATGACTCTCGTCTTGCTTAATTCTTCTCATGAATGCCAAGCCCCTCAATCCCTAAATAGTAAAGAGACACAAAGAGGGAAAACATTGTGTAAGAGAGGCTATAGTCCCTCCTTTTGGTTGAAAATAATAAAAATCTAAGTAAGCCTAAGAAGAGAGCAAAGCCATTGTTAATGCCATAGCCGGAAGTAATTTAATGTTCTAAGTCTCGGATAGCTCTAGAATAGGAAACACTTCTGGCTTGTTCATCTAAACTTTCTTTCATTGTGTGACACAGAAAAACATAGGCAAAGCTAGTCTTTACTACTCGTATGCCACAGTCCAAGAATGTTGGGAGCCGCAGGAAGCCAGGAAATTGATGAAGTGTGTGTAGGCGTGATTGGGCCTCCTTGCCTGAAAAAAAAGAGTTTCCCCAGTGCTGAGCAAAACATCCTGTCTCCTTCAGGCCAGCTATTAGTCGTTAAGCAACCTTGTGTCATGTGGTGCAGACTTTGCAAAAGTATAAATAAAGGGACATTTTTGTGTGAGTCGAGTTAGTCTTGCTCATCAGGCAGACTGATGACCACTGAACCCAGCTATTCATCTTTTCCTACCGCCGTGTCTCTCCAGGGTTCAACCGTTCACAGTAAGACCTATGGATAACTACACAAGGATTACTGTGGATTGGTCCATGGAGCTGCAAGCTGATTGCAGAATGAGCATCTGGCCAGCAGAACAAAAAACTAGGACTGAAACATAACCAGCCACCTGGAGCCAGGGCCAATTCCAGTGTGGAGTAAGAAAGGGGCAACCTAATTCCTAAAAAGTAACTTATTTATTCATCCTAACAGTGGATGATTAACATGAAAAAGCAAAAGTCACCAGCAAAGTCTGGGAGACAGGATGCTATTTCTCCCTCTGTACACCATATGAAGTAGTTAGTACACATTGTGCTAATTTCACAAACAACAGCAGTAGGAAAACACACATGAAATCTCAAGCAGCTCTCATAATAGTTCATTCCCTAGATTTACACCAAGGCCAGAAGAGATACAGTATTTAATTTACCAAGCTATACATTATGTACTATGGAATAATGCCATAAAATGCATTTAAAGTCAATGGATTCATTTGATCCCCTCCCTTTCCTCTCTGCCTTCTTTTTCTTTTAATCAGGAAAATAAGCATGATGGATAATACATTGATTCTTCCCAAAGAATAAGAGGTCTATAAATACCCTTGTATTCAGATTTTGTTTATTAAAGGTCAACTGATAGAGTGATTTTACCATCAAAGGTTGGAAGGTGACTCTTAGAAGTTATGTGACCATAGGAAAATCATTTCATTCTGTTATTTTTAATCCTCTATATGCTGTGAATATTCTATTATGATAGAGATACATTCTAGGTACTAAAGAAATCCTTCTATGTTTATTTTCATCTATGCTTGCCCATGAGATATTCAAAGTAAAAAAGAAATTTTTACTGGGTTCACATACCCCATATAGGTAGAACTAGGGCTGAAACCCAGGCCACAACTCTGACAAGTTGAAGTTCCTTAATATTTTGTACAGTTGCCTGCAGGTCTCATGTTTAATTCATTTCAATTGTGTTTACCTGTTCAAACAATTGTGATTATATCAAAACTATTTCGGATGACTCACAAATTATCATTTTACTTTAGTAGGTATGTCCTTATGAAGCATTCTATGTCTATTTGTCAGAGATGAAATTCAACCTATTATAATGCCATCTTTAGTTCCAGGAAAGAAATAAAACCTGACCTTCCATATGACATAAAGAATCCCTCATGCCTGCATATTTTCATTTGGCCTTTGTGGCAGGAACAAAGCATGTCTGAGGACTACAGAGATATAATTATTAGTGAAGAGGTTATCTGGAAAGACTTAGAGGTAAGGATTGTGGTAAAACAAATTAAACTGTCTCTCAGTGATGGACTAGGACTGAATTATCCATTGTCACCTGCTAAGGCAGACCTATACTTTCAGCATAATAGCTGAAGAAATGATTATATTGATTATATTGCATGGTGTGAGTCATTGTGAGCCTCAAACCCAAGGAAGAAGGAAAAACTGAGGGCCCAGAACATCCAGCACATGCCCAATTCACATCACCAAAAAAGAATTGCTATGACTGAGGAGCCAGTGCATTATGAATTATTTTTAATATTCTCCAACTGAGATAGAAATATTCTTCTTCCTAAGCCTTCTCTCAACCACATCTGTCATTGTCACAAGCATCTGATGAAATATTGCATTGTGCTGTTGTGAGCTGAGAAACAGCTGACCCAAAGAATGAGAAGAGACTTGGGTTAGTAATCGCTAATAATGAGACCATGGACACCCTATTTAAGGCACACCCTAAAATATCTATATTTGATCACCTTTACTTTCTTGCTTTTGGAAATAATTCGTATTATATAATATCATAAATAATCTTTATGAGGCTGATTTTATAAAATATATGTGCATGTGCACTGAGTTGCAGACATGTGTATATACATAATTATGTACATGTGTATGTACATAAATCATGATGAATTATTGAGATGCCCATTGTGGTGGTTAAGCTTATCACCTTGGTATGGGAAATGCTTTGAAAGTTAGTAAAATACACTCTGGACTTTTCCAGGGATAACAGGCATGCGAGCCAGTAAAATAAGAGGGCAGCTCTGAACATGGGCAGCTCCATCCAACGAGCAGGGTCTGGAGGCAGCAATATTGGAAGAAAGAGGAAGCCAATAAGCACAAGACTCTCCCTTTGATGTCCACTACCATGTGGCAAGCAGTGTTACCCCACCGTTATGTGCCTCCATCGTGTTCCTGCCTTGTAGCCAGCTGGGCACAGGCTGGAACCACTTAAACAGTAATCCAGTCATGGACAGCTGACTAACACTCATTCTTCAAACCTCCTATTTACAGGAGACTAATTATTAGTCATCTTTTCCCCACACTCTCAGCTGCTAAAAGGCACCTTGCTCAGACACACTTTTGCTTATCGGGTCAATCTATAGCTACTAAGCAGTTGTGAGTGTTGGGACATAAAATCTTCAAATCAAGACAGCTCTGAAGCATCATCCTGACATGGAGTCCTAGGAGACCACCTGTGTTTGTTGGAACAAACTCCAGGTCAACTTGGACTTTTCCTAAGCCTTTCTATGTTGTTATTTCCTTGAACCACTACAGCTTGCACCCTGTGGCCACTGGCAGAAAGTGTTAAATCCATCCTTTAGGATGTGTTTCCCAAAAAATAAAAGAACAAATAGAAATGTATATTTATTATTATCCCTCCCCATGGCAAAGTGAGACATGAGGGAGTAGTCATAAGAAAATCTACTTTCAGGCCTGGGAGATAGCTCCCTGGCACAAGTGCCAGCCTGGCAAGTGGAAGGTCATGAGTTCAACCCCCAGTTCCACAAAAAAAAAAAAAAAGAAAGAAAGAGAAAAAAAGAAAAGAAAACCTATTTCCAACTGGCAAGTAGAAATCAATATATATGTCCTTTTACAACTTGGGTACTTAGAATGCCATTGTGATGCTAAAGTGTTAATAAAGCACAAAATTGTAGACCTTGTACATTTTTTACCTAAAGCAAGCCACATAAAATAAAAAATGACCACCTGGAATCTCAGTTATCCCTGGAGAATTAATACTTATACTATCATTTAATAAGTCTACTAAGAATCAGTAATACTTAAGTTTCCTTTGAATGCAAATTAAAAATTTCAGCCAATATTTACATTATTTTATATCTTAATGCAAGATATAAAGGCAAATTTTACTATTATATTTAGTCTTTTTAAATTTACATTCGGGAATTAAAGGGCTAGCTTAATCACTGTTCATTTTTCTAGACCATAAAGGTTCTCAAAATTTTACAATGGGAGTGAATCACAGGAAATGCCTAAGAAGTCAGTGTGGAAGACATAATCAGGGTCACTTCATGTGCCAGAGATGAAGGTGGGGAAGTTAGAGGAAAGGAGATAAATTTGAGTCACTTTAGTGATTCTTTGCTGATACAAACAGGCTTATAAACTGGGCAAATGGATTTTGTTATTTGCAGTCCCTTCATACTCACACATATTTGTGATCTCTTCTGGCTTATTTAAATGTTTGTTTCCCAAATGATTCTAAGGATTTTTTTTTTTATTTTTTTGATTGGGAAATAGTGAATGGCAGTTTTATTGGGGAGTAAAACCATTTCAAATGTGAAAGAGTTGAAAACATTTTGAAATAGAAAAATTGTAAATTCCCAACGTGGTATCTTCACAGCCAGGTTTTCTCTAAAACCCAAGCCCAGCTTTCTATAAAAAGCTAAGGGTTTCTATTGTCAAAATTTAAATATTATGAACAGAATGCCATATGCTGAATGACAGGTTTCATAGAAGACATAATGAAAGACAATACATAAGCTTTTGGAAATGCAGACATCATTATAATAAAACCTTTCTCATGAATACAAGGATTTCTTATTTTATTTCTCTACTGTGCTTTGGAGAGCAGCAGGACATGTTGTGAGTGGATGGCTGCTGTTCCATACAGGTGCTCTGAAAATGCATGAAGTAAAAGAATTTAAAGTCACTTATAGCTCCCCTGTTAAGTATTGAAATACACACATGCACATGCACACATGCACATGCATGTACTTATACATGCATGCACACACCATGGAATGGATATTTAGCAAGAAATGTGGGAAGGAGACCGGGTGTGGTGGTGTGTACCTGTAATTTCAGTGCTTGAGAGGCTGAAAACAGGAGGATGGTTATGAGTCCAATCTATGTAGTGAGACCCTGAACACCCTGAAGATCCTGTACCAAATACATTTTTTAAAAAATAAGAAAAAGAAATGCAGGAAAAGAAGCATGTAACTCAGAAATTTCTCTATGGGATACTTTGTGTTCTTAGATTTCTATTAAGACCTAAGAATGCTTGATGCAGAGTACAGGATATCCTATTATATCCTGTTATATGTCATAAAAACATCATGTCTTCAACTGCCACATGGAACAATTCCAGTCATGAAGTTGTTTTTGTAGTGAGAACAAAAGGGCAGTAGCACAATTGACCATCCAGGTTTTTCTTAGACTCTCCACAGTCCAAAGACTTCAGTTACATGAGCAGGATACTCAGGAGGTGTCACACAGGTAAAGTGCCCCTCTCTGTCTCACTCTGGAGGTATCCTGACACTTGGTAGCTCATGTCTTAATTCTGAGTAGAGACCATTTTCACATTTAAGAGTTTTGTTAATTTGATCCTTAAAGGACCATCTGCCAAAACTCAAAAGAGGCTTCTGGGCTCGCTATGGAAGTGGAAGCAACTGTGAGGCTCACGACATTTGTACTGAAATGACCCTGCATAACCACTGAGTTCATGCAGCCCTTTGCCCACCAATCCAAGTGCCTGTGTCTAAATCTACCTCACATCAAGAGTGAAAGAAATGAAAGGGATAAATATTTTAAATCAATTCAAATAACTGGAAATTGAATGTATATTCCAAAGACAACTTGTATCTGAGATATTTTTCCTATTCTGAAATGTTAAAGCTTGTGCAGAAGACATTTTTTTAGTAGTATTTAGTGCATAATTATTTTATGTTTTCAAGTTGCTTCACTTTTAAACATATGTGCCATCAAAAGTTTATGTCTCAGATTTTGTTCCTTTAATAAAAACTTTGAGATATCTCTCCATGAATAAAAGGGACAGATTTAGAAAACTTAATAGATATTTTCTCACATTCATTACTTAAGATCAGGTCTAGTGTCTGAAAGTTTACAAACTAAAAGAGAAAACTCAAGGCCAACAAGATAGCTCAGAAGACTAAGTGACTGTTTAGGCAACTTCAGGGACTGGAGTTCAATCCCCAGTACTATGTACCACTCCAGCCCTGCCCCTGAGCATGGTGACTACACACCTGTAATCCCAGCGCTGAAAACAGAAGCCTGTACAAATTGAGTGAAATGCTGAACAAAATACATAAAAATATATATAAAATAAAAAAATTATTTTTGAAATTTTAATTTTGAAAATGTGTATATATTCAAATTTGAAATTCCGACCATATAGTTAGCTTTGCCTATAAAAAATGTATTACAGAATCTTTTTTAAAAAATTGTGTGTGTGTGTGTGTGTGTGTGTGTGTGTGTGGTATATGTGCAGGGTCTCACTATATAGCTAGGACTTGTAGTGATCCTCCTGGTTTCTGCTGCCCTAGTGCTGGGATTACAAGTGTACACCACCATGTCTGGACTCCATTGTCAGCCCAGAGTGCCTGGGGGCAGGGCTGGCATGGCATGTGGTGCCAGGAATCAAACCCTAACTCCTGCACTTACCTAAGCAAGCACTTCATCGCTGAGTTATATTGCCGACCTGTATTATAAAATCTTTATTTGAATATTTTCCAAATATAATTACCACTTTTACATTTTAAAATTATTTAAGAAAGTGATTAATGTAAGTTAAAAATGATCAAGGATTAAAACAAAAATCAAGAAATAAAGATAAGATCACTATTACACTAAAATCAACAAAAATCAGACTGTACAACTGTTTTATCATTAAATGCATGGGAAATGAGGCATGATTATCCCCAATTTAAAAACACAAACTAAAAGTTTAGCAAATCATTTCATTCATTTACTCATTTATTTAATATTTTCCATTGTTTTTTTCTGCACTTTGTACAGCATAATGAGCATCCAAATCCAGTCATACATTCTCCTAAAAGAACTATGGAATCTAAAGAATATCCTAGGAATAGGTCATTATCTAAGATCCTTTCAGGAATATGAAACAGAGGTGTCTTGCCATGATACCTCACAGAACTATTATTAATAACTACCCCAATCAATGCATGTACATAATGATTGCAGTTAACATACACTGAAAGCTTCCTGTTGGCTCCTTTTTCTGCATGCTGATGTGTATTTATCCATACATTACTTATGACAAAGTTATGAAAGAAGGACTATTTCATATATATTTTTCAGAAGAAGAAAATACACTGGAAGGCTCAGTAAATTCCCTAAAAATCACCAGCTTACAAGTAGCAAGATCAATATTTGAATCAAGGCAGTCAGATTCTAAACACTAGAGTCATATCCACTGCTCACACTGTGCTGAGCTTGTACTGAAGTATCCCCATTTTCCCTGCCATATCTCAAGTCCACAGAGATAGCCACTGTATATTTTCTATTTCCAAACTTCACAATGCAAATGAGGCATGTTAGTGGTAGCTTTCTAGAAAACCAATCCAGTAGGATAGGCAGAATATAGAGAGCTTTTTGATAAGGAATGGCTCCAGCAATTATGGTGATTGAGAGGTTCTAAGAACAGCAGTCAGCAAACTGCCCACACAGGGGAGAAAATCATTTATTCCTAGCCCAAGTACAAAACTCTGAGAACTGGGAAAGCTGATGATGAAAATTCCTCAATACGCACGCAGAGCTGATGATTCAGGTTTAGGCCAAAGGCACAAAATGACCACCAGTATCCCAGATAAAGGCAATCCTGCAAGTTTTTATTGTTTTTTTTTAATTGGAGAAGGGCTATCCATTTAGCCATGTCAGGTCTTTCCTCAGGTAGATGAGGGCCACCCATGAGGAAAGATAATTTAGTTTATTCAGTTCATTGGCCAAGGGGTAATCTCATCCAGAAACATCCACACAACAGCTCCATAATAATTTGCAAGCATCTATCTCAACATTCTGAAATACAGAAAGGAGACACATAAAGTTAATTACCATGCTGGGTTACTAAAAACGTTATAAATACTAGCTATAACACAAGCAGTTTATGCTTGTGACCTGCACAGAACATAATGTGAATGGCACCATCCTTCCCACTCCAAACTTCCAATTTTGGGAAATGTCTTATATACTTTTATCTAAGATTAGCTTTCACAGAACAAATGAGTTAAGATTCAGCCATGACCAGCGAGCCACATTTCTTCAAGTTGTTGAATAGGAGTGGTGATAGATGGCATTCTTGTCTTGTACCAGATCTGAGAGTAAAGATTTCAATTTTTTTCCCTATAGAATTATGTTTGCCATTGGATTGTTATAAGTGGCTTTTATCAGACTGAGGTAGAGGCCATCTATTCCAATTAGCTGTAGGAATTGAGCATGAATGAGTGTTGGACTTTCTCAAAAGTCTTTAATGCTTCAACTGAGATGATCATATAGTTTTTAGATTTGGCTCTATTGATATAGTGTATTACACTTATAGATTTGCATATATTGAACCATCCTTGCATTTCTTGCATGAATCCTACCTAGTCATAGTGCATTGCTTCTTAATGATTTGATGTATTCCATATGCTATGATTTTATTGAGCATTTTTGCATCTATGTTTATGAGAGAGATTGTTCTGTAGCTCTCTTTTCAGTTGCATCATTCTCTGGTTTCAGTATCAGTATAATACTTGCCTCCAGGAATGACTCTGGGAGGATTGTTTCCTTTTGATTTCATTGATGAGTTTAAGGAATATTGGGGTTATCTCTTCTGTAAACTTCGTGTAGAATTCAGCGACAAATCCATCAGGATCTGGACTTTTCTTTGTCGGTACGTTTTTTATTACATTTTGTATTTCATTGGCTGTTATTGGGTTATTGAGAGTACTTATATCTTCTTGATTCAGTTTTGTTCGTTTGTACCTTTCTTGGAATCTGTCCATTTCATCTGTGTCTTCAATTCTGTGAGATTTTCAAAGTAACTGTTAATGATGTTCTGAAGCTCCACTTGGTCTGTGGTAATTTTTCCCTTTTCATTCCTTATTGCTTGAATTTTAGTTTTTTT
>PVKN010030435.1:0-12727 GCA_004027915.1 Capromys pilorides
CATTAGTAAAGTGATCCATGTTGACAACACACCTTAAATATATTTCATGTGTTAAATGATCTTTAACCTTTAATCAATATTAAAATTAGTTTCTCATTATATCTTCTGGTTCTTCAGTCACTTTGACGATGCCCAAGACTAGGTTTCAAGTTATTGCTGAAGTTTTCCTAACATAAAGAGACCAGAAACTTGAGTGATAAGTTTTTTCTTATAAAAATATTTCAGTCATGGTATTAGCTGACTGGGAACATCACCATTAAGTACCAGAGCTTTCTTAAGAAAGAGAAATTCTATTCCATGGGACAGAAGTTCAAAGTTAACCTGTTGGCAGACTTTTTTTCCAGGACCAGGGATTGAACTCAGGCCATTCCACCTGCCAGTCAAGTGCTTGTTCCACTGAGCTATCTCCCCAGGCCCCCAGACTGGTTTTTCTCTCTGGCTTGAGCATAGCTATACTCCTGTATCTTTCCTTCTAAAATAGTCCAAGTTATGTTGCCACTGTGAGAAAATGAAAGAAAAAATAGTTTACTCCATCATTTTCTGTTATCTTTCGTTATTTAGATAAAGAAACACGGGTAAGTTTTCATAGGAATTCTCTGGGAGGTTTTGTATTTCAATATTTGTCTCTATGTAATCTTCACTTCAAGAGCCTCTTAGCTCAGTACCAAAGACACTCAGGTGATTTATTTTATTTTAATCTTTATTCTTTTTCTTTTTTATTTTAGGGAAGGGTTTACAGGGTGTTTAAGGTCACTAGATCAGACTCATAGTGATCCACCTGTTTACAGCCTCCAAAGAGCTGGGATTATAGGCATGTACCACCACACCCAGTCTCAATTGTTGTTTCAGTGCACCCTGAGGGCAGGGCTGGCACAGCAGGCTGCGCAGATCAGGAATACTAAGAAATAGCTTGTAGTCACTTGAGAAGAGTTGTAATTTTAGCATATGCAAGTTAGTGTGAGTTCTTATAACATGAGCCTTGATCCAAACAGAAATACATTCCTAAACTAGCAGGACTGTAAGGTTTTTATTTAAATATAAATTCTAGAAGACTATAGGTAAGCTAAGAAATTAAGGGAGCAAAATAAAATCTTACAAAAATTTTTTAAAAAAGTAAATTCTGTGATTGTACAGCTGGAAAATAACAAATGTGTACAGATATGGAATTATTGAATTTCACATATAGCATGGTTATAGTATTTTGTTTGTGTTTACATTGATGGGGAGTAGAAAGTATCCATCATTTATTACTTTGTGCATTTATTCAAAAATATTCATTGAGCTTTTCATCCCATATTTCAGCTACCCAAGTAGGATGGAATGCCAGCCAACACTGAAAAGGCCATTGTTTTCACAGAATGTATAAAGGATTGTTTTAGAAAATAAACAAATAAAATGCTGTATTTAATGTCATTTAAGTAGTTACAAATATTAAAATATAAAAATATATATTGCCAAAATATAGGCATATTTAGATTTTTTAAGTTCTTTAAGAAGGTAATTGCACAAGGAATACATGAATCAAATGATTAATTTGAATGAATTAGTTAAAAGAATATTTGGCTTTTAAATTACATAGTAGCTAAAATGCCTGTTTCCAAAGCTGCAGTTCCAAGAGAATAAGGGAAAGGCAAAGTATAAATGGTAAATATATGAACCACTTAGGAGACTGTGTGTGTGTGCATGTGTGTGTATGTATGTGTGTTGATCACATGTGCATATGTGTTCTACTAACTGCCTATTAAAGAGGCTAAAGCTAAATCCTCCTTGCCCCCACCCCCACATAGACAGACTCACTGCTTGCTGGAGTAGAGAAACATAAATACACATTCACAACTTTCAATGTGTATAGTACCTGGAAGAACATGAAAATAAATGTAGTGGATTTGAGGGTAAATTAAAGAACATTGGTCATGGTCAGAAATGACAATTAGCAGGATCGAGTAAATGGCCATCACAATGTGCTTAACTGTTGCTTTTCAACTGAACCCCAAATATGGATTTTGTTGCTTCTATCTTTTCTAAAAAGAAATATAAACTATACTGTTATTTTAATATTAGGAACTGTAGAAAAAATGTAGAATATGGATGCAGTGCAATTAATCTTGAGATGTATATTTTTATAATTTGAATAATAATAAAGGTTTCAATAAGGATACCTACCTACAAAGTACGATGTGAGCTTCCTAGAAAAAAACAACTCGGACGGAAGGACATTTTTTTCCCCTGTATTTCACAAAAATAAGATGAAGCATGGATTCAAAAATCTTTATAATGGAATGGACTGAAGTATGAAATCACCGTATTCAGTGCTTTCATTTCAAACAGAGAAATTGTGGTCCAGAGAAATAAAGGTGCTCACATGCTCTTGAGAATCCAGCTCTCTCCATGCCTAGCCCAGGCGTTTCCCTAGCCCTGCTTGCACTTTCATACAAGTCAGACAGAGCAGAGGGTTGGAGCTGACAAGGGAATTGACCTGGTCCACCGGGTTTGTGATGCAGAAATAATAGATAATGTTTTAAACACTCCTGTCAATTTGCCACAGTGATAATACCAGGGAAGAAAGAGAGTTTCAAGAGATTGTGAAAATAACTCTGCTGAAGGTTATTTCACAGCTTTTGAGTCAATAATTAAGTCTGCCAACAGGTAGTCCTGCCATCCTTTTGTGAAGGTCATGCAGTTGCTCACTCTAAGAGATTTTTTTTTTTTTGTGAGAAAGAAACAAATGAACCCAAATTAAGTTCACATCAAGTACTTTCCTATTATATGTGACCATTTGCATTGGGTTATTCTGGGCAATCATTTGTCTGAGTGGATGTACTTTTAAATCTGGAGAAAAAAATGTAAGTGTGGATCACTGAGACATTAAAAATGTTTTTAAAAATCCCAGTGCTTATTTTAAACATGGGATAAATTGTATTTATTTCATTGGATTTGATCAGGCAGGAAAGGCTGTTCTGCTTATAGAAATATTTTATTAGACTATCTTAAATTAAGAAAATCATTGATTAAAGGTTGTCAGGAATTGATTATTTAAAAAGCAAATTCAGTATTCTTTCGTTTTAAAATGCTCATGCTACCTTTGCTAGTCACCTTAAACACTCTGTTAATGCTCATTGCTGAAAAGGTTAGCTTTATGCTTTTGTTATAGTGAAGAGTTTAAGATACTCAATTGGCCTTAGAAACAGAAAATCGGGTGAACAGTTGGCTATGAATTAAATAAATACCTGTGTGTTTAAGCTGAATAGTTCTTCATCTGATTCTTAATTCAAAAAAACAGCTATTTTTCAAGTTGATCTTTTGTTTGTTCTATCTCTTTTCAACTTCGATCTTTATTAGTTACTACTTCTGATATTTGAGAGTTCACCCTTTTCCTCCAGTGTATCTCCTGACTCAGGCGAGCCACAGCTCTACCTCAACCATGCTAGGCTGATGTGTATCTAATTTTTCTGTATTTTTTTTAAAAGCTCTGCAGGGAAAAAAGATGCCACAGCTCTCTTGGTAACCAGTTCTAGTGTTTAATATAACATGTCCATTCATCTATAATGTTATTTGCAATTATACAGCACATTTCTTCTGAGTAGCTCTCGGCACTTTAAAATAGTATTTCAATCCCCAAGACATTCCTCGAAGTAGGTGGCAAGCTCCATTATGCTCCTAGAGGGCACAAACAACGTCTTTATCCATGTTATATTCAGTGCTCAGGACATGGTGGATACTTTAGAAATGTTTAATAATCAGCATAGTAATTTTACAGATGGATGGACTGAGAGAAAGTGGATTTCACTCCTTTCCCGCTGCCCACAGTGGGGAACAATATTAAGAGTTTTTTACTTGCAAAGACAGCATTTGTCCATAAGCCTCTGGTATCTTCTTCGATGCTTTGTTTAAAAACTAGACTTCCCAGAAAGGAAGCCGTCCTTGCCAAGTGCCCGTGTGAAAGCGTTGCAGTCCACAGTGAGTCGTGAATGTTGACATGTTGGAGGACAGCACGCAGAAAATAAGACAAGCATTATCCTCAGAGCTGCCTGTTTCAAATTTTTTTATCTTAGAGAACCTCTTGGTTGGATTTAGTTTCTCAATGTAATTGAGGAACTTGCTTCATAGCACATTAACTACTGGGCAACACATCTATAAGTAGCATTTTAAAATTTTCAAAATTTGATGATTAAATTATTTCTGATTTGTGTTGTATCTCATTTGGGTCTCGTTATGCTTACAGAATGCTACTATAGTATTGTAATACATGTGTGGCATATCGTGTGTGAAGTCATATAGGGCCTGGGCGGTGGCTCAGTGGCTGAAGTACCTGCTTGGCAAGTACAAGGTCCTAAGCTCGATCCCCAGTGCTGAAAAAATATTTTTTTTCTATAAATTATTCTGTCAAGTGTTACAAATATGATAAAGAAAAATATATATTCTCTATGGAATGCATATGTTATAGCAGTGTAGGGTACATTAAAAAAATGTATCTTACAAATATTAAGCTATGGCGTACTTACACTTGTATTTTCACTAAAGATTACATTTTATTGCATTTCTAAGTTTAGTAGCCTTGTACTCAAAAAGACTTTTTGATCTGAAGTAGATATTTTGAAAGAAGGAAGAGAAAGGAGTGGAAAGAAAATGTGTGCGTGCGTGCGTGTGTGTGTGTGTGTGTGTATGTGTGTGTGTATGTGCATTGTGTGAATGTGAGAAAGAAAGGAGACAGTGAGCCCTCATGTTTAGGTGCTTCTTTCTGCAGGCTCAGTTTGGAGAGTGTTCCGGGCAAGGGCGTAAAAGGACCTATGCTCAGCATCTGCTCTGAAGCATGTACTATACAGCTCTGAAGTACCTTATTGAAACAGATTCTATTTCCAAATGGAGAACATGATTTTACTCAGACTTGTAGCCCCTTGCTATGAGTACTGGAGATACTTCAAGAGAGTAAGATTTTCAGAGCGAGACTGTTGAGCGGGCAGCATTCCTAATCTTCATCCGACTGGCAGCAGATAGCGGGGAGGGGCTTGCTCTTGGGAGCGTTCCCTGGAGCGCCTGGTGTGCCCGGAGTCTGCTGGTGGTGGGAAGCATCAAGCGTCAGGAATCGTGCTAAAGAAAGAGCAGAGAACGCCATAAGGCAGTGGGCTGCTTTTGGTAAAAATAGAATTAATTACTGTAAAGAAATAAAATTATAATTATGGTCACGGTGCACATTTGAGGTCAGTGCTGAACTGAACATTCCAATAAACTATTAGTATGAGAACAGACAAATGAGCTCTAGCTACCTTTCGCTTACTCCTGCTGTGAACAAGAGAACCGAGCTTGGCCTACAAGTGAGCTGTGCCTTCCAAACTTCTCCTATCACGAGATTCCAGGTGTGTGGGTGGATGGCGCGGTGCATCCAATTCAAGTGGTTATAAATCTTCAGTTTTTAAACCTATACCTCGATAGGCACAGAGTGTTCACTACACGTGGAAGATTGTATATATTAGTAAATGTAATTTAACACATAAGTGAAAGTAACCCTATACTGCAAAATAAAATACATTATTTTCCTAATCATATTTCTCTTTTAAAATGGCTGAGCTAGCTCCACGTGTCAGTGACAGAGTAGTGGCTCCCATAAATTGAAATGGTGGGAGTAGCGCCTGCTTAGACGTTACCCAAGTAATGGGATGCAGGTGTAAATGGAAGCATCCATCTGACTGACAATTCGGGCACTGTGAGCAGAAGAGAGAGCTGTCAGCCCATGACACTAATGAACTATTTGGCTGAGTAAATAGATTCTCTGTGTGCGAAGCAAAGCATGTTGTTTTTAAGCTTACAGTCATAATTAGATGCTGCTAATAATATTGGCAATTTATATATATTGCCTAAGGCACATCAAATAAATAATGAAACTGGGGAAGGAAGTTGCAAGTGTCAGACAACGAACCTCATCAAAAATTCCAGAACTATTGCTTTCATGCTCTTGACTTTGACTAGGCAATTCAAACTAATTAAACTTCAGCTTGTCTTAAAAATGGGAATAAAAATTCTTACAGGAAGGCTGTATGATGCGGATAGGCTAAACAAGGTTCATGGTGCTATAGCTAGAGCTTAGTGAATTTCTATACGTGCTATTGTTTGTGAATCATACTTTAAAGAATCTAAAAGACATATTGTAAAATGTCTTGCTAACGGAAGTTATGCATAGTAATAGTAAATTCTGGTAAAATAAACAGTCATGATGAATGTCAATCTGCATTCGTAATTGATTTTGCATAAAGATGTGCACAATCATAATATAAACATTGCAAATAAAAGGTCATTGCTCTAAAATTATAAAAAATATGCCAAATGAAAAGTGGAGAGTTTGAAGATCTATTAAAAATTAGGACAATAACAATAAAGTCATGACATTCGGTAGTATAATATTTAAATAAAGCAATTGTAAGTGTATCTTTCTTTAAAGTGTGTGGTTTAGAGAGGAGCTCTAAAGGTTAATGTAGGGCTGGCCAGATAGCTGAGTGGACTAAAGCGCCTGCTTAGGCAGAGCGCAGCAGCCAGGGCTCCATCCCCAGTGTTCCATACTGGCCCCACCTTCAGGGCTCACTGAGTGGGCAAATGAGACTGGGCATGGTGGTGCACGCCTGTAATCCCGTGTTTGGGAGGCTGAAAACAGGTGGACCACTGTGAGTCCGATCTGCGTAGTGAGACCCTGTAAACCCTGTACTAAATACATAAAAAATAAAAAGTAAAAATAAACAAAGGTTAATGTAACAAAAGGGATGAAGATAACAATGACCATGGAGCTTTTACATATATTTTGTTTGTAGAACTTACTGAAATTACTTAATTTGATAAAATTTTGAATTTATTAGCTGATTTACTTATTTATACATTAACCCAAAGCAAGCAACTGCTTTGTTTAAGATATTTAGACTTAGGAAAAGGAGGAATAGAAATGAAAAAACTTTTTTGGGGGGATGGGGCTTGGATTGAACTCAAGCCCTTGCGCTTGCCAGGCAAGTGCCTATTCATTCTACTGAGCTATCTCCCCAGCCCCTAGAAATGAAAAAAACTAAAGAAGACAAAGTCATGGTAGAAGCAGTAGGAAATGAACCTTCTCATGCTGGCAGTATTTTTCAGTCACCATGTGAATATTAACTTGAGGCCTCTGTATAACACTACTAAGTTCTGGCTTTATTCCACAGTATCTTTATGCTGCCTACAGTGACTGAAAACGTGTTTCCTAAGCTTAATTTTGTTGATTTTTAAAACTTCAATATCTATCTTTGTCACTGTCTGGGAATGATAAGTAAATCTCTCAATCCCTTCAGCTTCCTGATCCCAGTTCTGCCATTTGCACTTCATGTCATGTCCTGTTGTATGAGGAATGCCTCTACGGCGGCACTTGTAGGTCTGCTTCCTCCCCTAGAAGGTAAATGTCTTGCAAATCAAGATCCTATCTTACTTTCAGTGTATTCACAGGACCATCATGGTGGGGAACAACTCAGGCTCACTAGCAGCACTGTGTCTCAGACGTATTACTATAGTTATTTGTGATATTTTTATCGCTGTGTTTAAATTAAGCTATTTACAATAAACCTGCTTTCTAATATTTTCCCCTAGCATTTCATTGCATGTGTTAGATGAACAGTCAGCTAAGTGTGAACTGCTGAATAAAACTAGCTAGATGAAAGAGACACCAGTTCACAACTCAAAACCAACCAACCAAACATAACCTAAATATACAAATGTATAATTTTGTGAAAGTGGAAGGCAAAAAATTTAGCCACTGCCTTCTGTGGAAGTTGAGACTCAGCCACTAGGGTTTGCTGTTCTGTACAACACTCATGGTATTTTTTCATGTGCTCTCTGGGGTGTGTGTGTGTGTGTGCGTGTGTGTGTGTGTGTGTCTGTAGGTGTGTTAGATGCCTGTTTCTGGGATTTCTCTCCATATGAAAATTGGATTGAACAAAAACACAGTTTTGCTTATTGTCCTTTAATTAGCTCTATTGTTCCTGAACACTTGCCTTCCTATCAATTTAGACTGCACATGGCCTTTCCGAAATCGCTCTTCCCAGAAGTTCTGAGAGCCCCAGGGACTCCCTTATGTAAGACCTTTCTGCTCTTTAAATTTTATTAACTGCCTGCATCAGTCCTCAGTATTCCATTCTCTCTCTCTTCAATAAATTTTAATTTCTTAAAATCTCCTGGGCATGGATCCTCGCACACTTTCATTCCCTCTGCTGTGATCATATTATACATTTTATTATAAGTGGTATTAGTTTATTATCAATTCCATGCGGAATGGGAGCGAGACAAGGCAAATTTTGACTTGGTGCAATCTTACCTATCATCCTGGAATCCCCCTGCTTCTTGATACTGTTGAAGCTTTTGTTCACTTTCTAGAGCACATTAGGGGATTTTAATGTAAATCACAAATATTAGATTCAACTTATGAGAAACTTATCACCTACTCTAATTTTAACCAATATTAATCTTCCTTTGAACTATTCTGCTGCTAGCAAGCTACAGGTAGTGATTATGTAATGTGCAGATGGACACAATTTGCATTGATAGAGGCCAGGTGAAATTGCTTGAGAACTACTAGGTCTATCTCTGTACTGACTGAATTTGTGTTCCTTTCTTTGATTTCAACTTTCTGTCATAATTTTCCTAAACACATGAGGTATATTAGGAGGCATAAAATATAAATTATGCAATCAATTGTATATCCTTGGAAATAATAGTTTGTTCGGAAATAACAGTTTGCTTTCAGAGTTTGAATGACTTTCAACTAATTCCAGGAGGTCTGCACAGCTGACCTCAAGATTTGGGACCCAATTTGTAATTTGAGTGTAAAGTTTGTCTTTTACTGACACTGAGACTAGATGTGACTGACAAAATATGTCTTTTTAGTATACCTGCAAGATACAGTCTACTTCATCAAGAAAGGGACTGAATCGCATTCCATCTAGCTACAAACCACATTCTATATTGGATCTGATGGCAGAAATCTAAGCCACCTTGCTGTAGTTTAGCTTTCTCTCATCCATGTTTGTGTGTCCCTTTTCACATGATGCCCCAGGAAGCCGATGGCTGCTTCACCTTTCACCATGGCTACAGCCACAAAGGAAGTTTTATTTATCTCTGGCCCTTCAGTTCACTTCTAATGCTCCAATTCTGATGAAAGTGACAACTTGCTTATGTCTACTATTTGTCAGTTTACCTTCAAAATCTTCTTTTCTCTTAGAACCTACACTTCTTGAAAGAATTTTCCTGTGTTCTCACAATTATAGAACAAAATAATTATGTGAACACTACAGAACTGCTCGTACTGTGTTGTCCAGAGCTTTCTGCCTCCCAAAGTCTGACTAGAGAAGTTTCCCTTTTGTTCAATGTCCATTAAAGCTATTATCATTCTCATAAAGTATTTGGTTATGGTCCCTAACTGAAGAGAACCACTTGATTACTATTACAAACTATGAGCACAGTGGGGTACTGAGAGAGGGTGAAGAGAGATTAAGAAGAAACAAGACACAGGGGTTAAAGCTGGGTCTGGGTGAAATCTGACCTTCCTGATGCAGAAGCTGTGACAGAGGCAGAAGCAGCAATGACATCTCAGACCTAGTGTCTTTTTTTAGACCAAGGGAAAAACTGCAGAATGTGATTTAGAGTGTATGGTCTCAGCGTTTGCTGATAACACTGAAAGCAAATTTTTTTTTTTTACTTTATTTATTTATTCATGTTATGACTGGCTCAGCCTGCCCTGGGGGTGGGGCTAGCACAGCAAGTGGTGCTGGGGATCGAACTTCAGTCCCTGTGATTGCCTAACTTTGCCTAAGCACGTGCTTTAGACTGCTGAGCTATCTTGCCAGCCTAAGTTATTTACTTTTTTTTTGTTTGCTTCTTTTGCAGTACCAGAGATTGAACTCAGGACCTTGTGCTTTCCATGTAGGCACTTATTCTAATGAGCTGTCTTCCCAGCTGAAAGCAAGACATTTTCAAAGCTACCTGCGCTATAGTTAACAGAGATGACCAACGCCAGACACCTCCTGATATGAACCTGGGCTAGAGGTCAGCTTGTTTACACGGTCCGCCTCTGGCATTGCTGTCCTTGGGACTGGCTTTGCTCTAGCTTTAAGGAATTTGTCAACCTCAGGCTCAGCCTCAGTTTAACTACTGCCCACAATTTACAAGTCTCATGGAAATATTTTGTTGGTTAAGTAATTTCGCAGGCAAACCACTTAAAAAGACATGTCCTAGACGACAAGAGTTTGAAATGTCAAAAACCTATCTTTTTATTGTTATACAATATGAATATATATTGAATATATATATAGAGAGAGTGCACATGTATACTATAAAATAATAATACCAATAATGCTAAAATTATAGTAATATACATTAAATTATCTCCCTATGCAGCTAAAGGCTCTAAGCACACTATCTTGTTCAATCTTCAGAACCTGGTGAGTCAGACATCCACATTATCCTCATTTCTGTATAAGACAACTAGGATGTAGACAAGGTATATAAGATCCTAAGCATTGTAAAACTACTAGTGTTTGTCTTTCCAGCTCTACTTTAGTTTAACTGATCATTTATCTTTCTTTCAATATACAGATAAATATTGAATTTACACTGAGTCAACACCTAATAAGAATTCTGCATAAATCTATGTTTGAATTACTTTTATTTATGTTCATTTAAAATTAGCTCTAGTATACTTATTTTTAGAACACTAAATTAACTCAATGTCATCTATTTTACTGTAATATTTCTTTGTGAAATTAGGGACACTAAGTGCAGATTTAGAATCACAAAAAGCATCACCGTTTGAAACTGTAGAAAAGCCTTACTGGCTCTTCATTTAGCATAGTCCAGGCTTGCAACTGTTGGACTTCAAAATGAAATCCATTCTGTGGGTACACTTCCGAACAGGATTAGAGAGGCTACATCTTTGCTTGTATGTCATTAAAATGTGGAATTGCTACCTGAAGGAGAGACTAAAGGTAAAATAATTCACTGGAAGAGAGCAGATTTTACTATGCAAATTATTTAAAAGTTGTGATAAAAAGCTGGGATAATTCTACCCCAGGGAGGCAGCAGAAGCCCAAGAGCCTTCTGTCCTTTTACTCTGTCATTTCTAAAACTTGCATTTAGCTGTCCGGCTCAGAATGCTTCGTTATGCTTTTTCCTAGCAGGTGACAATGGAGTGAGGGAACAAGGACATGCTTCCTTCAGAGGACAGTCTGGAATGTTCCACTCTATTTCCCAGGACTTAGCCACATGGCTACACCTTACTGCAAGCTATGCTTCGAAATTTACCGTTTACCATGTCTTAGCCAGACTTTGGAGAACATGAGAAGAGGAAAAGGGGAAGATACAGATCGGAAAAAATAGCAGCCCTTAGACTTGCTGAACACATATTTGCTTTTATGTTCTGAAAAATTTGCCAGAATCCTTTACCATCCATTTATCA
This sequence comes from Capromys pilorides, assembly GCA_004027915.1. Classification (NCBI taxonomy): domain Eukaryota; kingdom Metazoa; phylum Chordata; class Mammalia; order Rodentia; family Capromyidae; genus Capromys; species Capromys pilorides. The sequence continues at coordinate 11,453 of PVKN010030435.1, forward strand.
TTAATATATACAGATAGTGACAAATCTTTAAATTAAATGCAGTATAGAACAGGAATTCAAATAAAAAACCATATTATTCATTCTTAAATAAAAATGAGACATTGTAAGTTAGATTTATAATCGATATCTTAGGTTGGATTGCAGAAAAGTGATCACATTTTACCTAAAACATATTTCTTTCTCCATAAGTACTGCCTCCAACTGTTGCATTTTTGAGTTATCATTGAGGTACATTTGCGTATACCTTAACCTTCCTAATAGACATTAAAAATGCTAAAAATTGTGGAGAATTTCATGGAGCACTTCATGCATGAGAAGAAATTTTGCCAGTAGCATAAAATTCAGTGGATTCAGTATATGAGCAGAATGACTTTGACATATAAAATAAAAGATTTTGTTAAAGCTACTAAACTCTCTTCTTTCATTTCATTGAGAAGGATCAGATGAGCAGCCTGCCTTCCTCTAGGAGAAAAGAAGAGAAAACCAAGAACTGCACTATGATCTGCGGAATTGAGGTTTGATGGACAGGTGCAAGAGGGTTTGGAAACAAGAGAAAATGGGTGTTTGAAGTATCAAGGAATTGTAGAAGAGACTGTGAAGAGCACAACTGAGTTTTTAGAGTTGTACGTGACCTAACCAACAGCAAAGAGACAGTAAAACATAATTAAGTGCTTCCTGCATCCAGTGTATTGCCACTTAAAACTTCCAAATGAAAGATTGTTTCTGCACACACTGAGGTTTCTAATTCTAAGTGCTTTCATTCAGTCAGACCACATCGTAACATCTCCTGACATTCACTTGTTTTATATGTGTTTAGTAAACTAAGTATTGATAGGCCTGGTCATTGTTTTTTCACTAAGCAGCGATGGACACTTCTGGATATTCTTTGATTACAGAGGGGAATGACAATGTTTACTCACCTCTTTCCTTTTCCAAACTCAGCATCAGATTAAAAAAAATCAGATAAGAGTGTATCTTGTCAGGAAGAATCAAACTTGGACACACACACCCTCTATGTAATGGTGATGCAGCAGAAGATTTTCTTCGGAAATTTTGACTTTTGTTTTCTGCTCCGTGCTGCCTGACTCACTTCCTCCACTGAGGCTGGTTACTTGGCAACCGCATTCTTCCTTCCTAAATCTTAGTAAACACTTTTATAGATGACATGATTGTATAAAAACACTGTAATCTGGAAAATGAATGGCCTGACTTTTAATAAGGTGACCTAGTTACAAAGGCATACATGGCTCATTATAGTTAGACAGCATCACAAAA
>PVKN010030436.1:0-12728 GCA_004027915.1 Capromys pilorides
CTCTCTCCTTCTTCTTTGTCTTTTCAGGGTGTTGGGAGAGCTAGTGGGTTTGGGGCTGGGAGCTTCTGTTTAACGTGTCATCTGCTACGGTGGTCCGCGTGAAGAACTTCTACCTTGCTAACTGGTGTTCAGAGAGCACCTTCCGGAGTGATCGCGAGCTGGTTCACCCGAGCAACCTGGCCTTGCTACACAGCATCCTCACCCCTCACGCTCCCCTAACTGTGAACACTGAAAATAAATACATAAATAAATTTGCATACTGAAATGGACCGTCATTGCCTCTGCTCTGCGGTGCCTCCTCTCGTGTCTACTTTGAGAATCAATGAGTTAGTACACTCCCCTTCCTCCTTCCTTTGTGTAATGCCTGAGTGAAAGAGACCCTTACTTTTGAAAGAATTACATCTGAGAATTATTCCAGCTCCATTGCTGAGACCTAGGATCTCAGCCACAGAGGTGGAGTTGGCATTTAACACACATCTGGCTGGGACTTGGAGATGTACAAAGGTGAGGAAAGAAGCCTGGAGGCGCGTCTCAAAGCGCGCACAAGTAGGAACGCCAACCACCGAGAGAGGCCAGCTTCCCTCTCGCTCCGCGTTGCTCTCCTGCGCGATCCCGCGTGCACTGTGGCGGGGGGCAGTGGTGGGCGCTGCCTTCTCTTCCTGGACGCGCGCAGGGAGCGCGCACATGCATGTGTGCACGTGGGCTTCGTCCTCGGGGCTGCCTGCTGAACTTCTCACAGCAACGTTCTCCTCTGGGGCTGGGATACGGCCCCCGAGGGAGGGCTCGGCATCTGGATTTGGCAGGGAACCCCATTCCCATGGAAGCCAGGGCTGCCCTCGCACCCCCAAGGAATAGCCTGGCGCGGTTCTCACACAGCTGCCTCTGGCCTCCCTGGAGAACGTGTGCCGTCAAGGTGGACCAAGGAGGGGCCTCCAGCACCCCGACTTGTGCAGACCCACTGGCGGCTGTGAACCTCTTCTTAGCTCAGAGAACAAGGGGAGTGCGGGACCTGGGCGCCCTAGAGCTCAGCCCCCTTAGGGACCCACATAAATGACCGCATTTGGCAGGCCTGACGGAGCAAAGCTGTCCAAGCGCAGTCTGACCCCGGGGTCTTGGAATTCCTGCTGAATTCATATCCATCCAGACTTGAATCCATTTCAAGTGTTCAAAAAATGTGAAATCGTTTTACAATAGCACACTGCACCCTCCCATCGCTCCTGCAAACGGAATGCAACGTAAGAGCACAAACGGAGAGACCGGCGGAGCCGACGGGCGTGCAGGCGGCCATGGGCCGGTCAGCAGGGCGCGAGCCACCTGGGGCTCCGTCACCCAGCGGGAGAGCGAGCAGAAGTGCGTTTCCGCCCAGATTCTCTTTCTTCCTCAGAGTTTCTGCAGTTTCACTACATCCTTCTGTTCCTGTCTTTCCTTGTAACCTTAATGAATAGGCACTGTCATTTTGTCACACAGGTGAGACCGAAGGGCTCTGTGCTCCTGCCTGGGCACTGCTCTGAACAAACCCCCAGCCTCTGCCTCTGGCTCAGGCGGCCCACATGGCCAGGAAGGCACAGCTGGACGCGCCCTGTCTCGAGCCAGGCAGCGCGGGTTTCCGCAGCCGAGTGCTGGGCGGCCTCGCGGCTCACACTTAACGCCCCGTCGCGTAATTCTCCATTCCAAGCCATAGGCTGTGTGCTTGACCCTGCCGGTGCCGGGCTCAGTCAACGCACACGGCACAAATCTCGTGAAGACAAGAACGCCCCAGAGGCAGGGCTAGCTAGCACTGTCACACCGCAGCGTCCATCCGATGGGGAAAGTAGACTTGGAACCCGGTAGCTTGACGACTTAATAAGCTTTCTAAAATTGTTCCTATGGAAAGAAACGCATCAGTAGTGCCACATGACCAATTAAAAGTGAACTTCTGGAACCCAACAGGTACTCCTGCTAATTTCCAGCTGTAGGAAAGGGCCTCTGCCTCTGAGCGAGACGAAGGGGACACAGCAAGCCGGACTCCGCAGGAGGACGGTGCTGCTGCCGGGAGCGCGGGCAGGAACCAGGCGTGAGCGAGGGAGTTAGGAGCCAATGAGCAGGTGGTTTGCAGGCGGCAAGGTGCTGCTCGAGGGCGGGTCAGCACCAGGGCCAGGGGCGGCCAGCGGTTTACCAGGGCCTGCACGAGAGCCACCCGCGGCACCTCCTTACATGCACCTGCGCCTGCCACTAAATTCCCCATGAAAGCAACCCCACAACTCAGTTCTACCTTTTCCTGTTTTTGGCTCTAGAGAAACGTTCTTGCTAAGTTGTTGGAGCTAACCTTGAACTCCTGGTCCTTCTGCCTCAGCCCCGACAGTGCTGGGATCACCAGGGGCACTTTCATCGGCTCTTTCATTACTTTTTATACTCTTGGTGTTTCTTCCCCTTGTATTTGCCATTTTGCCTTGTTTTATAGAGGCGCATCAGGGCACGCATCCGGGAACAGGAGGTCGGAATAACTTGCCGGAGCAGGACACAGCAGAGGGACGTGTCCCTCCTTGTCCTGAGCTCCTCCACACCAGACCCTGTTCCACTCCGGGTACCTAAGGCAGGAGCTCAGTGTGACAGATGCCAGCCGATGAGCTGACTGGCGCAGAAGCCCAAATCACCAGCAATAAGCGTGAAACCACCCATGTAGTTTTAGTTATAACCAGATCAGATTATAACTGCCTAATATCTGAAACACAGAGCAATGAAGAGCCGAACTCCCCCTTGGAAATAGCTGTGGTCCAGAATTTCATGAGAAATAGAATAATAAAACTTGACACACGCAGGACTACCCAAATGATGTTGCCTTAAGCTGAGTTCAACATGACACACACGCGCGCACACTGAGCCTAAAAGCACAGGCAGCTGGCAGCTTGGTGTGGCTTGGATCTAGATGCCCCAAAGCCTCATGAGGTCCCATGTGGAGACAGTGGAGGTGCCTGGATCTAGGGTGTGTGACGCTGGCGTGGAGGATGTGGCGCTGGGCCTGACTTCTGGGGGGCCTCCATGAGGCTGGAGCACTGCTCAGCCAGGGCAGGCAGCGTGGGCAAGTGGCAGGAAGAGGGCTTCTGGGGTCGTCCTGGGAGCTCGCCACTCACTGCCCTCGCCTTGTGCCTGCCATGAACGGTTTCTCTTCTGCGATGCCCCTGTCCTGCGCCCCACCTTGGAGCACCTACCGTGACCTGGAACCGCTACAAACTGTGAGCTCAACACAGCTTTGCTATTTTAACTTTGGGATGTCAGGTATCTTGTCTCAGCAATGAGGAAAGTAACTGAACGTTGCTTGCGTTGGATGTGCTGGAGAGCCCTGCAGGCAAGGGCCATACAGGCGTGCCCTGGGCCAAGAGATGCGGCGAGAGTTCCTAGGGTCCTGCAAACAGGGCCGTGGCTCCAGATCAGCCGGAGCTGGCTGTGTGACCTGGAACAGATTAGCAGCACACTCTGTTCGTAAGCTCTTCATCTGTGAGGAGAAGACAGGTGCTCCTGTTTTGCAGGAATATCATGAGAAAGCACACAGCACAGAGCAGGGACTCAGGGGCTGCCTGTTCCGGCTGCGCCCCCTCTTCACAGTACGTAGGACTGAACATGCCATTCACATGTTATGGTCAATGAATGCTTTCCCTTTTGATGTTGTTGGTGTGTCTTATGTCTTATCACTTCAAGGGGGCTGTGATTTCTTGCTTTTTATTGTTGTTCTTAGGTTTTAGAACTGCTGAGGGCCAAGCCCAGGGCCTGTACCTGCTAGCTAAGGGCTCGGCCAGTGAGCTCTTCCCCCAGTTCTCGGAAGGTGTTAACACTTTCTACTGCACACACTCTCCGTCAGCGAGCTACCAGCAGACACCGTTGACCAAAGTGAGGAGTACATCAACGAGCACAGAAGCACGAAGGGCCCAGAAAGAGTCCCACAAAGGAAATGAGTGAAGGTGGCTCGAGGGACGGTGGCAGGAAGTGGTGGGGTGACAGCTGTGTAAGCAAGCCCAGCTGAAGACTCGGAGCTGTTGCTAGGGACAGAGGGCCCCAGGGTAGCAGATCCAGGGACAGCAAGAGAAGCACAGCACTGAAAACGTGTGAAGAGATGCTCTGCAGAGCTACTAAATGGAACAGAAGTCACAGCTGGAGATTCAAAGAGCTGTCGCAAGCGGAAAAAAGCGCTCTGAATTCCTGGATAGGAATTACAATTCCAGCAGCCTGGTCATCTTAGCAATAAACATGACTTATCTATTCATCAATTCTGAAAACACGTAAGGTTAAAATTGTAATCTAACCATATGGTGGCAAAGGGAGTGAAGAAGAAAGGGTTGAAAGTGGAACTAAAACCTTTTCGCGCTATTCCAAGACATAAAAGAAATGGCTAGAAATTAATGAGCCTAAGGGTAACTGGCACGAACGCCTTTAGCAATGCGATGGGAAATACCACAGAAGCAACTACAAAGGATGCAAGCGAATTTTTTTAGAGGCTAAGAGGAGTACAGGAAGAAAGGCCAGGGAATAGCTTTTGCATTTAGTACTATTTGTCTTTACAAATTATGTGCCTGTGTTACTTGGATAAAAGTAAATATCAAATTTAAAAGTCAGAACAATAATTTCACTGTAGAATCATAAAGTTCAGGCTTACAGGTAGCAGAGAGGACAAGCAAAACCCAGAAACCAATGGCAGAGGAGTGAGCGACAGGCTGACCCCGACCTCGCACCCTGGGTCCCTCCTGGCTGCGCCCCCAGAAGGCACAGGTGTTACGCTTCCTGCAGCCGTAGGTGTGGCTGCGGCACCCAGGTGTGCTTAAGGGCTGCTCAGTGATAAATTGCTGGTGTGGTTGCTAAAGTCTTTTTTCTTTTCTTTTAGGGAAGGCTCTACAGGGTGTTCAGGGTCTCACTACTAGATTGGACTTGTATCGATCCTCCTCTCACAGCCTCCCAAGAGCGGGGATTACAGGCGCATGCCACCATGCCCAGTCTCAATTGCCATCCCAGCGTGCCCCGGAGCCCTGGCAGGCCCAGGTATTTGAACCCCTGGCCTCCGCGCCTGCTTGCAGGTCCTTTAATTCTGCTATTTGGCCAGACCCCAGTTGCTAAAGTTTTTTAGGATGATTTTAAGCTTGAACTGGAAGGAAGGTGAAGTTTGTGAGTTTGTTCTCTATAAGGGATGGGGAAGTAAAGCTACAGCACATGGCAAGGTTTGGAAGGCCGCCCCAATCCGCTTCTGAGGCATACACTCCCAGCAGGTCTAATCTACTTTACACAAGGCACAGGCTCGCCAGAAACTCATTTCGGACAGCTGCTACTTGACTGAGGCCTGTTAAAGGGCATTTATATTATGCATTTCTAATAAGGCCATAAACCCTACTTGGGTTGAGTGGGAAAGGCCTCGGGGAAATCTTCAACAAGGCAGAGGAAGGGGCAGGAAAGAGGTGTGCTTGCTGAAGTGGTGAAAACTGCTAGAATAGGTCTTTGGAAAGTTATATTTAAAGTCACTGTAGGTCAGCTTTCTGCAGCAAACGCCTGTCCTGAGTTACATTCCAGCATTGTGGTCTCAGGTTATCCTCAGGTTAATAACAGAAACGTCATGGATTATTTCATGCAAAGTTTCAACAGTGCTGCAGAATAAGGTGTAGTCCTTTTCATTTTACAAATGACACACTCTCGGGGAACTTAAGTGACTTGGTCTAGGTACCATGGCCATTGAGATGGTCATGATGTTTGTAGAAGTGATGTACAAGTTTTCAAAGATACTCTTTTTATATTGAGATTGATACTAGAAGTTATTCACGAATCATTTCATTTCCTTTTAAGACCACATAGCCCATCACACACACACATGCACACACACGCATTCATGCATGCACATGTGCATGTGCACGTGCACACACACACACACACACACAGATACTAATTTTTTTGTTTTTATTTTTTCCTTTCCCCTCTGTCTTTGGTAGACACTCAGACACTGTTAATCCTTGGCTTTAAGAAAATTATTTATCTATGTATCATGGTCTCAAGGAGCCGAAGTCTATTGAGAGTAAGGAGTTAACTACAATTTAAGTTAGAAAACAGTGACTGTGATAAGAAATGTAAAATGTTGTGCGAGTTCAGTGGGAGGAAAGAGAAGCTCCCTGGCCTGAATTTGCTAGGAATTCACAGCTCAGGAGACCAAAGAGGGGCCTGTAATACAGGGTGAGCAGGGCAGCGCTACCATGTTCCACTGTGCTGTGGGTGTGAAAGGAAGAAGAAACGCTTGTTTCCCAGATCGAGGAGGGGAGACTAGAGCAAATGGTCACTCAGGGAACGGGTGGGAGCTGGGGCCGGGGTTCCAAGGCCCCGGAAGAACGGTCCGTGATGATGGGCAGGATGCTGTGGTTAGCAGGGATCAAGCAGCCGCTGGGAAAGGCATTTCTAGAGAGAGTGGATGCTGTGAAGTAGAAGGCTGAGGAGTGACTAGATCTTGGCTAAAGCTTCAGTGCCAGAGGAGAGCTCTCGCAAGAGCCACGGAAATAACTGGAACTCTAGTCACTTGCTTTAGATTTAGGGAACATGCAGAAAGCCAGAATTGTGCATGTGTAATGTAGCTGGGAAGACGGAGGATGAAGGGAATCTTATAAAAACTGTAGCACATGGAGGTGGAAAAGAGAGAGAGATGTGGAGAATCATGCAGTGGTAGCAGCAAAGAAGCCTGGGAAGAAAGAGAGAAATTCTGCTGACTGCTGAGTTTATGAGCCTGGACCACAACAGGATGCAGACAGAGTAACGGGGTGATGGGAAATTATTTTTGAAGGATGCTTAAGACTTACATGCTTGAAGACAGAGAGGATGAAGAGCATAAATGCATCGCACAGTGCAGCCAATGAAAGGAATCTTCTGGAACAATAGTTGATGTTCAGTACTGATCTTAGATCAGGGGGTTGTGAGTGGCAAGGTAGAAATGGGAGACGACAGTAATGTTCAGAGATGTTTTGAGACTGGCAGGAGCTGTCTGGGGCCACAGCAGCTGTATAAAAAGATCCCTGAAATGTTTTAGGTACACAGGTATTTCAGAAGTCATTTTGGCCCTGACTCGAGCCTCTCCCCAGGAGCTCTCTGCACTACAGTGATATCTAAAGAGCAAATCTTTTCAGTAATAGTTAACATGGTTGAGTTAAGCAGCCACTTTGTAATATACACAAGTTCTCCCTATGTTGAAAAATGACCCATATACTTTTTCTATCATTTTTCCATTGACCTCAGGATAGTAGAAAAGAACCACTTAGAATGTCTCTGATAAAACTCTCCTAATTAACTCTCACATGTATCATTACTCAGGATGAAGTGGGCTTGGCTGTCACCAAAAGTGCCACTTCAGAATCCTCGCTTGCACGTGGGCCATAGGGGAGGGTATGCCCTGGTTTCAGGTCTAAGAACAGAAGCTGGGAGGACTCAGCTCATAGGCACATGGTGCTTTTCTTGATGTGTAGCATGGTGCAAATGCTAGGTCCTGCTCCTATCTTTTCAGGAAAAGAAGGCACTCAGATCTCTAGAACTGGAGAAAGAATGATGGGTTGGTGAAATAATTCATTACACTACAAATGCATTTTGGGTCTCAAAGCAGAGCAGATGGGTTAGGGACGGGAATGCAGCGATGAACAAGACAGACACAATCCTGTCTTCATATGACTTGCAGACGAATTAAGGAAGACACAATCAAACACAGATATGTGATGGGACACAGGTACTGAAGAGAGGAAGTAGAGCTAGGCAGCAGAGCCAGTATGACAGGAATTAGTCCAGATTTAAAAGTCAAGGAAACTTTCTGGAAGAAATGATGTCTCAGGTAAAGAAAGCGTGGGGTCTGGTTAGTCAAACAGCAGAGGCACTGTAATGAAAAGAAATAGAATATTTAAAGACTTAGGGGTTAAAGATAGCACAGTACTTTTTGAGAGTTGGAGGATGTTTATTACAGAGGAAGTGAAGAACAGACTGCATATGCACTGGGGAAGAACAGAATAGAGAGAAGGGTTGGAGTCAAGAGAAAAGGAGGTTTGGGAATGAAAGATACAAATCAAGAGAGTCTGGCAAGAGCCTGATCATTCAGGGTTCTATTAGCTACATAAGGAGCTGGAATTTATCCTCAAAAATGAAGACCATGTAAAAGTTTTCAATAACTGAATAACATGGCCAGGCTTCTCCTGTAGAATGTTCATCTTTGCTGCACATGCAAGACTGGAAGGGGGCAGGCTGAGGAGCAAGCGTGACAAAGAAGAGGGGCCGTGAGGGTTGTCTCCATGCATTTTGCCCATGGGCACATCCACCCAGACTCATTAATCTGGACAGGAAGACAGGCCTGGCGGCTCCTCAGGCCAGAGGCTCCTCACCAGAGACCCTCTCCAGGAAAGGCTCTTCCCCCTCACTGGCCTAACGACTCCGGTGACTCTGTGCTCCTATCCTTTTAAGGCTTACATTGGCTGGGGAAGAGACGCTAGTTCAAAACTGGTTTGGAGAGAAAGGTGAAAGAAGGACAGAGAGAGAGAGAGAGAACTAGGCAAAGGCTCCGAGACAGCAGAGCTGTGAGCCAGGGACAAGGCCAGGGCACTCATAGCTGTGCTCACCCACAGACCTGAGGGAGGCCACACGCCTCTCTGTGACTCATGTTTCCTGGGGTGTGGGGAGGAGAGCTGAGTTTAAGCCCCTGTAAAAAGCCAACCGGAAAAATGCTTATGATTCAGGGTGGAGGGAATCAGCAGAGGAAGAAAAGAAAAAAAGTCAGCTCCCCACTCTTTTGCTCCTTGGAGACCTTGAAATTTCGATTTTGCAGGATGCTTAGGGAAATAGTCATTGGCTTCCCTCTGCTACGCCCAGCTCGATCTGCCCTTGGAGAATAGAGCACCCTTTATTGTTCAGATTCACAGCACCAGATGCAAATACGCAGCCTGAGTTCTCTAAGCCGTATCCAGAGACCCCTGTGCGTGTGTGTGTGCGTGCGTGTGTGCGTGCGTGTGTGCATGTATGTGTGCATCTGCTTATGTGTGAATTTGGCCTCTGTTTCTTGAAACGCAGTATGAAAGACTAAGATGATTCACATCACACCTCTCAGATCCAATAGTGTAAACAGCTGTACGGCCTTTTGTTTCAAGCCCGGAACTCATAGTAAACACTTTTTGACTCTCAAGTCTTCATGCCTGACATTAGTTAACCATTGAAGTGCAAATTTACTGAGTATTGCACTGGCTAAACAGGTTCTTGCTTCCTCTAGATTTCACCAAGAGAAGCTACCACCTCCCCTGGGAGCCTGACTGCAGCTGACGACTGGTTAGAAAGTGAAAAACTAATTAGAATGGGTGCACAGGGGATTGTCTGAGTAACCTACATAGTGCACACTGTTTACACTAGTTACACACCTGTCAGATTCTCCATTCGCCCTCCCTCCGGCGTCTGCATCTCCAGGACCGAGTCGACTCCCTAACCCTGCGCAGCTTTTCAGGCACCCAGTGTGTTACACGCACAACTCTTGCTGACGCAGGAGGCGCAGACGCAGCCTTGGGAAGAGAACAGCAGAGCCAGCTCCCGCTGCGCACTGCGATTCCAAGGCCGGCACGTTCCTGCTATTCTGTTCATTTCCCTATTGAAGAACACGGAAGTTAACTGTTGCTTCGCGATAGTTCTCTCTGCTGTGATCTGAGCTATCTGCTCACTAGAACACAACACAAGAGAAAACAAGATGGAATACACAGAGAGTTGAGTTCTAGTCTATTAAAAGCTAAAGTAGTACGTTTAACATTAAACTTTTGACTTAGAGGAAATGACCCTGTGAGCTTTTGCTCACTTACCATGGAGAACGGATTGCTAAGGATTAAGCAATGTAGCCCACATATCCAATGAGGGATCTAAGTAGGCCAGATATTTCCTTCAGATAAAAGTTTCCCAAATGGAGGGACCATGCTTTCCTCCTATTTTTAAATAAATTGGTGCAAGGTGATCTTTCAATCTTTTAATTCCAAGTTTCTGGCACACTGCAGAAGCTTAGTACATTTCCAGCCTATGAATGATGAATGATTGTGAAAATTATGGTTTCATCCTATTGTGAAACTGACAGTGTCTCTGAACAGGTCTTAATCCCTAGTGGGTGGTGCTAAAGAAAATTTAAAGGGACAAGTTTTCTTTCTCCTTTAAAAAAATGACAGAAAATTTTGCTTTAAAAATAGTTTCATATCTACTACCTTGATATTTTTCCATTTTTATTCAAGATCAGATGTACCAAAAAGCTCACCAGCAAATTAGCCTGGTAATGAAAGCAGGATAAGCCTGCAATATGATGAAAATAGTTCAATTTAAAAACATTATCTGATTATTTAATTTTTAACAATGTACTTAGTACAGGGACTATAGGGTATCACTACACAGATCGAACTTGTAATCCTCCTGTTTTCAGCCTCCCAAGTGCTGGGATTAAGGGCGAGTGCTCAGTTTTAATCCTTTCTCAGCGCACCCTGTGGGTGGGGTCGGCGTGGCATGCAGGGGATCGAACCCCAGTCCCTGCCAAGACTCCATCTCTTCTCAGTCATAGCAGGGAATCCAAGAGTGTTCCTGTCACAGAATGGGTGTTAAACTTTTTTCTGAATGAGTGAGTAAAAGCTACTGCCAGAGTTTAAGAACCAAGCAGAGCCCACGGTAGCCTGGAATCTTCAGCGACTGCCTCTGGTACAGCAGACTACCCAGAGCTTAGAGACCCGTGGATCCAGGTAAGCCAGTTGTGGTGGAGTTGACTTAAGATCCCTCCCTGCATCAGAACTGACTTAAATATTGCCCCTGGTAATGACTTTACCTAGGAATATAAAATTGAGAGAAATTTCAAACAGGTATCTTCAAAATGGCTCTGGCACATAATCCAAAGAACTGCAGTTTCTTTAAGTGAGGTAGTATAGCACTTAGGTAGCATAGTACAGGCTAGGTTTCAAGGAGGGCTAAGTACTAACTATAAATCTAAGCAGAAGGTTTGACCTTTCTGAGCCTCAGGATCTTCACCCTAAATGCATTGACAATATTTACCATTTAGATCATCTGCACATGGCACAGAAATGGTGATACTATTAAAACAAATAAAGCAATAAAATGCACAAAATATCTATTTTTTCCAATTAAGATTCTTTGGTTCTGATTATATTAGCATATGCATCTGGAAAATCACTGTGCATCCTTGTCTCAACATCAATTTTCCTGCAGCATTTAAAACCAAATTTTTCTTGCCTTTGTAAACTTCTAATTGAAATAGCAAAGATAAAGTGAAAACGTAAACACAGGCCTGCATGAACCTCTTCCCCACCCGTCAGGCGAGGAGCAACAGAAGCCATCAGATGCGAGTCATCTGAGCTTCTTGCCCTTCAGTCCCACCTTCACTCCAGAACTTTTCTTTGATGACAGGGCCATCCCTGTTGGCCTCACTCTGGGTTCAGAATATACTGACTGTTTCTCGGCAGCTTGGTCCTTTATGCTCCTGGTGTCCCCCACCTTGCTTCGAGCTTCTAATGCCAAGTTGTGGCCCCAGCCTAACTGTAGATCTTTCAGCCATCCACTAGGCTCCAGCTAGCAGGGCTTGAAAGTCATGTGATGGCAAAACATGGCATTCAAGATTATTTTCCCATTACAGGGCAGATAGAAGGTTTCTATCTCCTTTCGGGCACTTTTACTTGAGTAGCAATCAAACTTAGAAGCACTGCCAGTATATATGAGCTAATGCAATTCCATTTTAGCACCACTCAGCCACTCAGCAAACAAATTTCTGGGTGTTCATCTTCAAAATCAGACCCATGCCAAATTACCCTAAAGAAGTGGGGAAGAAGGCATTGGGACACTGGCTTAATTTACACTCAGGTTGATATGAAGTGGTGAAGATAAGGTTGCGTACATAGAGAGAGTGGGGGTGGTTCATGTGCAAGAGCTTGGCCTTAGGCTAAGGAGGAAATGTACAAATTTATGATTCAGTCATAACAAACCATTCATTCTCTGGCTGCCTTCCCTCCCAGAAGTTTTAGACATGGGAGAATTCTAAACCAAATATAGAATCCACTTGGGTTGCATGGATCTAATGTTAGAAAAATTTTATACTTTAAGTAACTAATTACATAGCTCTGAAGCAGATCATGTTTTGGTCCAAGAGGTGAGAGCATTTGTACTGAACCTTCATAAGCTCTAATGAGTCAGTAGTCCCTTATCCTTTAATGCTCTAAAATAAGCATTTGGGAATTTGAATCTGAAACTCATGTGCTGCGTCCCTTTCTTGTTCTCCCTCAGAGCCCTCAGCTCAGGACAAGAAAATCATAGTTGGAAGGTCTCTCTGTGTTAAGCTCCAAAATCCTAGTGAAACAGAGTCCACTGTGAACATCTTATGAAACATCAAATAACATGTGTTCTAGTCAAAACATGAAATAATAAAGACACACACCGCAATCTGACTATCCATCCCTCGGGCATCACAGCCATCACCAGGAACAACAGTGGGCATGCAGAGAAGGCAGAGGGGCACGGGAAGCCCCAGCTCAGCTTCTGCCTCAGCACATGGACCTACCTATCTGGGTTCAGAGCTCTGAATGACGAGTTCACCTTTGTACATCTACTCAGTAATCTGCCAGTGACTGATTAACCCACTCCAACTACCATTTCGTATCAGACAGCCAAGATTCCTACCATTTCCAAGGCTAAAGTTCTCCACTGAGCCAATCTCATAGTGAATCTTCCTGCGTTTGCTACAAAATGAG